>JBBPKT010000069.1:0-46946 GCA_038089395.1 Pulveroboletus frians
CATCCAGTCCCCGTCTGCGATATCTTTCTTGCTGACCGTCCCCACCGGTACGCCGAATTCCGTCCCGCCATAACCGCTCGCGATCTGTACCCCAGCAGCCCACAGCCGATTGCCCACCTTGATAGGGAGAGGCCCACCCCCAAACGTCTGCAAACAGTCAACCAGAGAGGCCTGTCGGACGACATGATCACCTACCACGAGATCTAGTTTCTTGAGGACTTCGATGGCCTCTTCGGACATGGCCATTTGTTCGAGGAACGTTGGGACCGTGAAGAGAGTGTTTGATTCAATCTTTTTGAGATAGTCGATCATGTTGTCGCTCGTCGGTATCACTGGCTGGGCGAACAGATCCTTCTCCGTACGCGGGGGATAGATCATGGCAGTCACAATACACGTGATTTGTGCATAAAGCTGGTGAGGATACCAAAAGCATGGAATGGGGGGAGTGCCATGGCAGCCACCCGACACGGCGCAGGAAAATCAGTATAGGCGCGCATGGACGCTAAATAGCCATCAGTCGTAGGCATTCCAGCAGGGCAGGATACACATATGCTGGGCCAACCACTGGATCTGAATTCTGTGACTGTGAGCAATCAGTTTGGGGAATCAGATGCTGCCCAAAGAGTGAATGTAGATCGCGGGGGAATCCAAGTCGGGTCGTATCGGTGGGTGAGGGTATGGTGTGAACGGATCCGCCGCAATCTCTCGCCCGAGTTTTGGGAAGGCGTAGTGCAGCGTAGGCAGTTCGTCGACGGTCAGCGGTGCGCCGCCGCGTTCGTGGCAAATACCGTCGATGAGCGCCTTGTGCGCGTGATCGAGTGTGACGATCCGAGTGCAATCCGTCTTTTGCATCATGCTCACGACCGCTGCGGCTGAATTTCTGGGCGAGACCAAGAACGGCTAGACGCCACGGTGAGCACCCGTCCAAAGACAGTCAAAGTGGACGTACAACCCATCCGGCGACAGACAAACCCACGACGACAGCGTGGTGCAACAGCGTGTCCGTGTTGGCGATCACCATCACTGTCTGCCTGTCGGGGCCGTGACGCGCAGGGTGGAGCGCATGTGCAATACGGTGCGCCGCGCGCCCGAAATCGAGAAACGAGACCTCAGTCAGTACATCGCTGCTCTCGTTCGCGTAGATGAATATGGGGAAATAGGAGTTGCGTTCCATGTGAAAGCGGATCAGGTCCGCAAAGAGGTGGGTGTAATCGAGCGGGGGGACACGAGGGTGGAAGCCATGTTGAGGTGAAACGACTGTGGATGTGGACGAGTGCACACGGCTTTATAGGGGCGAGGGGAGCGGCGTGAACGAATCGGGTACCTAGGATGGGCCCATGTCTGGAAGGACAGATGAAGACGTTGCCAGGCGTGCGACGTCTAGCAGCCGCACACTCTTCCAACCGGCACGTATCAGCCCGGATATGACCTGGCCTGACCCAATAAGCCAATCAGACGTGGGTGTACGGCAGGATCCCTGAGGGTGCTGATGCGTCATGACGCATCGTGATCACCGCTGACCACGCCTGGGGACGCGACATACCTGACGCGACAGACAGATGAACGTGAAAGTGGCAGCTGAAAGGACCGGGTGGGCATAACTCGGCGTTGGGGTGAAGAAGAGAAGTCCGGGTGCGAACAGGCTCACAGGATGCCCGAAGATGCCCATGTTTCCCTGCGGTTGCAGAATCACGAACTTGGCTGGGTCACTGATGGGTGCTAGTTTTCCCCATGACGTGAATCCCCTCCATGTGATTCGTACGCGTCGTGGTTCGTCTTGAGTGTGAAGACGCTGATTGCCCCGCCCGCGGCTTTGTCTAGCGGTGATCAGATGATCACTCAGATCTTGCATAATCTAAACATCAGCTCGCAATACCAGAGATACATACATACACGACTACTTCTGAAATCGAATAGAAATGACATTAGCAGAATCCATCATTACGCATCGGTTGAGGTTTGCCCCTCGACACGCACATCGTATCCATAACCACGACCGAGCGCTTCGCCAGCTGAGGACCCTCGTAGTGCAGCTGTGTGACGTCGTCGTTGCCTGATGATGAGAGTCAGCGCAAAGCAGAACCACACATGGTCATCATACCGATGAATTCCCAGCCCGCTTCCTTGACATGGTAGAGATTGCACGTGTTCCCCGTGAACGCGTCACGGTGCGCTGCTGCATAGATACTCCTCCGTCCGAGTTCCTGTGCTTCCTCATCCGTGAGGTCCCATCGCCAATACACCGTATACGAATGTGCTCCCTGATCCGACGGAGAAGAGGTCGCCCTTGAGACGCGTACTGTCCGCGTCGACGTAGTACAACGCGGGGCCCTTGAAAGGATGAGCCGTCATCGAGGAGGCATGAGCGCAGGGCTTACTGTCTTGTCCCAGCCGCAGATCATCGTACCCTGAGTGTGACATCAAAGGAGGTGGCCAGACAGACAATGGGAGACGCACCATGCTCAGACCCATACCCTTGTAGCTATACACGAGGTTGCAGAGGTATTTGCTCACGGCGGCGACCGAGATGCGCTCGTGGTTACGGAGTTCATGGAGGCGACAGTACATTCCCAAGTACGTTTCCCAATATTGGCAGTCGGCTGAGGAGGCGAGTGAGTTTGTGCGCCGACAAGAGACAGGGGTGTGGTACCTGCACCCCCGGCGATGGTCCCTAATAAATAGGGATTGATTTCAATGACCTTTTTGAACGTGCCGGTCGCTGCGTCAAAGGTGTATCAGAAGTTGTGTCGGGTTGATTCGATCCTGGAGCCCGCCGACATGGTTGCCCGCGGTTGCCCGGGAATCCGCAGCGACGATAACACCACCTTGGAATCTGAACGCCAAGGTCGTTGTTCCGTGCTAGATCTTGATCCTGCACGGTGGATCCGTGTGGTTGTCCGTGTGAAGCCTCAGGAAAGCGGCTGGCTATATGAATGGTGAGATGAGAGACGCTGCTCAGGGGGAAAGATGACTGACATCCGGAACGTCTGGAACGACGAATGCCAGTGCGCCTCGAGCCAGACTGCCATAGCTGGCAGTGGACCCCACATGGCGTCAGAGCCGTTGGCATCGTCGTCGTCGATGGACACATTCGCATATCGTGTTTGCACATCGGTCCTTGCGTATCGCTGAACGAGACTGTTCATGATCGTGGTGAGTTGGAGAGTTGGCTGACGCAGCTTCAGGGGACGCGCATACCTTGTAGTCCCGATGGGAAATTTTATTTATGTGTGGTGTCCCGCGTGCCACGTGTTGAGTACTGGAAGGATGTAAATGGGGTAAATCCATCGAAGAGGTGGATGAAAGGTAGCACATGGTGCGGGCGCGAAATGGGTCGACATGGGTGTCGACGGACACGACCAGTCATCCTGGCAGCATGGAAATGGAGACGGAGACATACCTGAGTCGTCCATAACGCACAGAAATGCTTCGAGATCTCAAACCCACCGCGCCATCGAGGAACGCTCAAGTCAGGTACCTACTGGGTGATGTCGTTGTTCCAGGAGCCTGAAAAGGAGTCAGATGGCACGTGAAGGGGTTGGAACAATGCTGGCAGAAAAGAACGACGCACCGTGCCATAAAGGAGCGAGATGTGATGTATACGCATCACAACTTGAGTTGTGACTTACCGCAAGTGCACCTTCACGTTGGTCAAGCTACTGCCTGCGAATCGCTCGCTCTGCAGATTATTGATTGATGCTGTACGCGTTAGAGTTCCGTGGCGTCGTTATGAGAGGGAGGGAGTACAAACGTTGCGTGAATACACTCAATCCAGAGTCTGTGTCTCGGCGATCATCCCGACGAGCTGTGTAATGAGATTATCAAGAACCTCACCTGCCGCGCATTTACGCGAAGACCGCACCCTCTAGTATCAGACGTGCCAGTGGATGGAGAGCAAGGCTCAGGTGCGATGGAAGCGGACGTGGAGCCTTCGTCGTCGACAGGTTTTGCATCACACACCTGTATCACAGGGCATCTCAGTCGCGTAGGGAGCAAGTCAGGCGTCGGGCGAGCAAGACGTCGGCAATATGCATCATCCCAGTCAGCTGTTATTCGCTGTGGGCCATGTTGCGATCAAGCATATCGTCTTCCTCGAGTTCGGGAAACGCCAAAAGGACGAGAAAGAGCTGGGTTTGCCCCGTGGTTTTTCTCTGAAGGGGTATTCTGATATTTTTGTTTTTAGCAGAGAAGCTCGCGCCAGGGACGAGTTCGACAAACAAGGCATCTGAAGAGCCGGGGAACTTGATCAGGTTGCTGGTAACGTCAAAGATGAACTTTGTAAACGAATCGCCGCAGTGCGGGAACGGAGCTCTCGTACGGCTCACACTCCTTGTTAGCACTCTATGGACCACTACTTGTCAACGTTTGTCGAATCCAACGATTTTCGTCCGTGACTGCTCATGCCGATGATTAGAACCAGACCCTTCGCGCGACCGCAACATTGTCATTTGCAAAATTTCTCTGCGTCAGCTCGCGATCCTGTGACGAGAACCACCAGCATTCGTAGTAACATCGTTATCGCCCTCGGGGACGTCGCTGTCTCCTTCAGCAGTATCATCGACGAGAATAGCAGCGAACTCTACAAGGGTCTTTCGGATCTAGACCTGGTCATCAAGAAAAACACGCTCATCGTGCTCGCGCATCTTATTGGGATGATCGAAGTCAAAGGTCAACTGGGTGAGATGGCCAAATGTTTGGAGGACGAGGAGCCACGAGCATCGGACCCAGCAAAGCTATTTTTCACGGAACTGTCGACGAGAGACAATACGATCTACAACAACTTGCCGGATGGTAAGGGGTTATTCAGTCTGAATCGGATCCGCCTTTGACTTGTGGAACGTGTCACAGTCATCAGTCGTCTATCGTCTGGGGAACGTGCCAAAGCGTTCCAGAGCACGATGCGCTACATTTTCTCTTTTATCGAAAAAGTGAGCCTATGCCTGTTCCGCCAATGCCACTCATTCACCCGTCCTCGATTTTTGCTAGGAAAAACAAGCCGAAAACATTGTCGAAAAGCTCTGCCAACATTTCCGACTCTCCCAAGAGCCCCGTCGATGGCTTGACGTCACCCTTTGCCTCGCACTTCTCCCATACGAATCGGAACGTTCCGTCAAGAAGCTGATCGAGAGGTTACCGTTTTGCCGAGACAAGCTGCATGACGAGGAGATGTTTAACAATTTTGCAGATATTCTAGCCAAGGCACGGTCGAACAAGTCGGCGAACAGACCGGATACAGAACTGAACGAGTTTGAGTCAGTGCGTTTTTGTTTGTCCGTTTCCTGTTGCTCCTCCTTGTTTCGTGTCATGTGTGCGTGTATCATTGGCTCACGGGTTGAATGGTGTCAGGGTGAGGAAGACCAAGGATTTGAAAGACACATCGAGGGAAAGAAGGCAGTTTCCAAAAGGAAGGCAACGCGTCAACATGAGTGCTTTGCCGCCATCCTTTTTTTTCTTTTTTTCTTTCCAGTCTTCCTCTCACCATCCCTTTTGATTCACAGCTGCACACAAAAAAGTACAAACTCAGGAAGCCGAAGCCAAGTATGAGAGCACGACCCCAGCCGAGCCACCTGCTC
Organism: Pulveroboletus frians; assembly: GCA_038089395.1. Classification (NCBI taxonomy): domain Eukaryota; kingdom Fungi; phylum Basidiomycota; class Agaricomycetes; order Boletales; family Boletaceae; genus Pulveroboletus; species Pulveroboletus frians. The sequence goes on from JBBPKT010000069.1 coordinate 5,574, forward strand.
GGCATGAACAGCGTACCCAAATGCACCACGAGGACGAGGACGGCGAAGACATGTACGTGTAAACATCAGTACGGGAGTTATTCCACATGCGCTTTATTTTTCCCTCAGTTCGACGAGACCTCGCTCTCCCTTCTCAGATGTGAAATTTGTTTTTGGACTCGTACGTAGCAACAGGTGCAATGACCAACCTTGTTGTGTATAATTTAATGCGAAGAGGGAAGCGAGACAAGATGAGACAAAAAAAAGAAAATAGATGGATATGAGTTGGATAGGGGAGCGCAATGAGCATCGAGGATGAGTCCACGAACCAGAGAAAATGGAAAGGAGGGAACAAGGAGCGTGATGGATCAGTGTTCACGAAAGAGCGTGCACATCCCTAGATAAGGGCCATAGGATAGAGTCGAGATAATCAACAAGGTGGGTGGAGTCGAAATAAAGAGAAACCGCGTATTAGATTTAAGGAGAAGCCAGACAGGGGAAAAAGCGACCACATTACCCGCGTAATAAGAAAAAAGACGTCTTCCCCGTTGACCTATCCCCCTGCAAGATGAAGGAGTGGGAACAAGAAAAAGAGAAGAGCGAAAGTACAAGGCGAGTTCCCTCAATCGGAATTATTCCCCAGAAAGAAAGAAAGAAGTGCCAGTGCAACACCGTGTCGTTCACTGTTCATTCTGCCTTGAATCGACCACTACCATCGCCTCCCCGCATGATGCAGCAATGGCCTTCATAAAATCAAAGAGACGGTCGGCATATTCGTTCGGCAGAACCGGACCGATCTTATGCTAAAAAAAAAAAAAAAAAAAAGGTCACTCCCTTCGTGTTATTCCACGTCAAGGGGGGCCACGCACACGTAGCTCTTTCCAAAAGTGCTCCAATTGTTTGGTCGCCGAGTACAGCGTCAGAATGTCAGTGATGCCAAGATAGTAGAGGGCGTCCGTTGGTCCCTTCGCTTCGTCGGTTGCTTGGAGGCCACTAAAAGATGAACGGTTGGTCACCTGTATCTTCCTCAGGTAAATCTGACCTAACGCGTTTCAGGTCAAATTTGCGTATCGCGCGCTTCATCGCAATGGCTTCGGGCGATTGTGCACCCTTGTGTTGAGCGTTTCGTTTCTACGATGGACGGCGGGCACAGAGGGCTGTCGAAATGTCATTAGCACAGCACCGCGACAGAGCATCAAGCATATGACATCAACATTTCACGGCATCACAGAACCCGCTGCGAAGGGAAGGGAACGAAAGGGAAACGCGTTTGACGACTTCCATGTCTCGCAGTGCGTCGGCAACATACCGCCGTTTGGTAGGTGATGTGGTTTCGGATGGATGCGAATGAGAGGTACGTCTAGGTGTAGCGGATGGTGCTATGTGATATCTGTCCCTCCGCGCCGCGGTACACCAGGTAACACCAACTCTAACCGCAACAAAAAACAGAAACGAGCCTTGTCAGCCAAAGCCAATTCGGGCACAAGAAGTCAAGGGACAAAGTTACCACGCGTCGACGACCTTCCCCTCCGATCGACCGTTCCACAATGCTCTTTCGTTGTCATACTCACGAAGCCTACAGTCAAGCAACCCTCACGGACTTGTCGCACGTATTCTGCACCAGGAGCATTGGGGTTCACCATGACTGAGATACGTGACGGGCGCCTTGTATTCGATGGCCTGTCGGGGTGAGGAGCGTGGAGTCACGGCGGTGGTATTGTGCGTCGGAGATATGTAACGTGATCGTCGTCGCCCACACCCCACATGCGACATTCCCACGGGAGAGCTATCCTCCGGCCCATCATGCATCATGAGTTGGGTCTTTTCCTGTCCCCTTGCACAGCGATGTCACTGATGCCGATTAGTAGTATACAACTTAGAACTGTGCTCGCCAAAACCTTGCTGATTCCATCGCTCCAGAATGTCATCGCCCTTTATCTCGTGGACCCCCGCTTAGTTGGGAGAGCTGGTTTGCCGTTTCTCTACTAGCATCCGTCATCTCTGTTCTAGTCATTTGGCTACTCTTGCGCTATCAGCCCGCTCGCCCGACGGAGGTGGAGAGATGAAGATAAGAGTAATTGGCCGACGAGGGAGCTAGCTCAAGTTTTTTGGGTGACTGGTAATATCGCTATTATACTCACTGTCGCTTTGTTTCTGACAGGTATTCCCAGAAAGGTGGGGCGTGTGGAAGGGGGTGCGACGCCATCAAGGCTCGCGACGCGATTCTGGGCAGTTCACGTGTGGACAATCGTGTTCTTTATCATGGACGGTGTCACCCAACACGAACTCGAAGGGCAAACGATACACAATTATGTCTCCGTTCTTTCTGTCATCATCCTCGTACGTCGCCCCTTTGTGTTCCGTTGTCTATGGTCCAGTTGACTTTTTTCGCGTTCCTTGTAGATATTCATTAGTCACGATCGCCTCACTGTCATCCTCACGGGTTTAACATGTCCCACAGGGATGGGTATATCTGTGTTGAATTTCCAAGGTGACGCCAGCGCAAGATGGCGATCTCGAACAGATCCGTCTCACCAGGTCTACTGCCGGTGTGGGTTCATCAGTATCTGTCCCCGCTAATTCGACCATGTCGTCTACTACATCGCTCTTGTGGTGAGAGTAGTCAATAGCACTAGGTTTTTGGTATTTAACTTGGATATAAAAGCAAATGCGTAAAACTCACAACGTATTCGGGAAAGGAGTTGGTTGGCGTGGCCTCTTCTTGTTGATGGAGCAGCTCGAGGTCTTGTCCAGTCCAACCTGAGAGTCACAGTAGTTGTTTGATAAAGTGGCCTTGATTTTGTCTAACTTTACGGATTGCACTGGCATGAGCATGCGCACGCGCGGGGGCATGGCAGCCTGCAATCCGTGAAGTCAATGGAATGTCAAAAGTGAGGGGGGATGTACTATACATTTGGATTGATAGTGCGACTGCCTATCACAGGCACCAGTGGTACACCACTGTTGGGTAGAACCAGCTCCCCGGCAGGGCTGGCATAGCATCATTACCAGGGTTCAGGTTACTGCTGATGAAAACAGTCCTCGAGGTAACCTGAAATAACTGTCAGCGCGACCTATGAAACCATGAAAAGATTTCAATCTTACCGCATAGTCTAGTGGCAGCGATTGCTGCAGAGGCGTAAATGAGTCTTTCTCTGCCGCCTTCCTGGCCTGCTCGCGCTTCCGTCCTTTTACTTCAGTACATTTCATCTTGTCACGGACTTGCTGAGTCCTAGAGATCTCTTGTCTTGCTCGTGATCGTCTACAAAATTTCCGAGCGTTTTAAACATATATATTCAAAGCTTTGCACATTATCTAGTAAAGCCTGAACCTTCTCAGTCTGTAGTAGCCTACAGGCATGAAGTAATCAAGTATGTAACTCTCCTTTGCAAAAAGGCCGAAACCCTGCAACGGGCCGCCATGCGCTTGACAGCTTAAGGCCACCGCGATCTGCCCCTGCGCCGGGACCCTGACCGGCGTTGCGACTCCTCGATTGAAAGGTGGAACTAATGAGGCGGCGGATCTGGCCGGATCCGTTTCTCTCGCACGATCCCTCGCCTAGGTGATTTTGTTTTGGTGAGCGCAGATCCTTTTACAGGTACATATTTGATTGCCGAACAGCAATGTTACCGACAACGCTTATCGTGTGATTTCAGGCTGGCTACAGAGCTGTAGTACTACATCATCCCTCAAACAGCATCAAGTCAAACCAGATCCGACTTTACCTTGTGACCTTTGATCCCATACCGCGTTTGTAGAATAACTTGGTAAGTCACACTAAGTAAAATAAGGTAATTATAACTAATGTTTAATGTTTATTAAATATAAATTTTATGGAGGGATGTATAGTATGCTTATGTAAACTAAATACCGAATATGGAATACACACCAACTCCCCCGTTCGGAAATGTAGATCGTACTCTTCACTATCGTTTATGCTTCCCAATTACGGTGACCCCTCATTCACCCCATACCTCTATATATCTCCTAAACGAAACCAGCGGAGAGGAACGCCCATGGGAGAGAAATATTTGTGTTTTAGCACATTCGAAATCCAAGTACGCACACGCACGCAAACCCACCTTTTTGATCAAACCCCTCGGGATTGGATAGAACACCCGTTCATTTATCTCATATGTGCTCTTTGCCAACTTCAGGTCACTTCCGGTCAACGGCGCCCACCGCTCTAAATGCTAGTCTGCAACCTCATCGACAACTGAGTAGTGAAGGTGGTCAAGGTAAAAGGGAGGCTGCTACGAGACAATGACCGTCATGATTGGTGCAGTCATTCGATTTCAACCTGATTTCCGTTGGTTTGGTGCGGTCTTTTTTTACCGCTCCCGGACGCAAACAATCTGTACTAATTTGTCAATGTCAATGCAATGGACCTGTCGTCGTTCCTCCAGACTCTCGAGATTACTTCCGTCGGCGTTGAGTGTTTCCCTCGACGCACTCGCTACCGACCTGACTCCTTCCCTACTCGACCTCGACCACCGTTTCCTCGTATACGAACCGTCTCGGCGACTCCGTCCCTCGGAAGCCCTTCGTCATCCCTGGTTCAGGGCCGAAGCAGGATTGGTGCTACCTGTGGATAATGATCGCACCGAGCAAAGTCCTCCAGGGTTGACGGAAACAGAGACAGTGAGACATACGTTCACTTTGGAAGGACGAACGTGTACGCTGGGGGAGCTGTCGGGGAGGCATGTCACGAACAGGATGAATTAGGGGGAGTGTCTGCGTACAGCAGACTGCCCACTAGAAAGAGGGTATCATTACAGTAAATGTCACACCACGCAAGCCGCCATCTATCAATACTAGCACAACAAATACGAATAATCGACGAAAAAAAACGAGAGACTGAGGCATACAACAAAGCAACAGAGCAAAGGACCATCCCGCTTTGCAAACCTTGTGTCCAGATACGTGTCAAGCAGTGGTGGTGGTTGTCACGACGTCACGACGTTAGTCAAGACGAGAACATGACTGTCGGTGGCAATGCCTGGAAAGAAATCAGCTATTCGCACAGAGTCGGGCTATGGATCAACCCTGACGCATTTTTGACACACGGTTTCCGAATACAAACGGCTGGGCGTCTATCGTGTTTGATTCGCCTAAGCCATTAGGACCAACTATGGGCAGCAATGTTTTCCTTAGTACGCACTCCCAGACGGACACGCGCGAACACCGTACCTGGCACCGTCATCCGATTGAACGCCCGGGGCACCGCTTCCGTCTGTGATCATCAGTTTCGCAGTCTTGACTTCAAACCCCCGGAAGTCTAAATCCAACCCGGAGCCCGGAGGAGCGGCTAGGTGATCATTGATGCCCACGTCTACGTCGGCATCAAGTGCAAACGGCAACATCCCCCATGATCCTCGAACAAATTCGTTAGGTAGGCATCCATCACCCGAATGTATGGAGAGATCCGGAGTTGGGCGTGTCCATGGCTGCCGAACGCTTCACACAGCCTCAAGATGTCTGTCTTTCTCGTGCTCTTAGACTCAAAGTTGTCATTCACGCCTCTCTTGATTGTTTCCAGGAAAATATTTGGAGAATCTTCAAACGTAAAAGATGACTTGGAGAAGATGAATGGATGTTGATGGTCATTCTGAGGCACAGCCCTCACTATATATATATGGACGCATCAGCTTGACCCTCGCAATCTTAAGAGTGGCCCTACTCACGGTGGAGACGAGAGTTAAATTTGTAAGTGGCCCGTGGCATGTTAGATCCCAAGATAGATACAGTCCCCATGAAAATTCATGTTTCCTATATGTGCATTGAGAGACCTGTGAGCTATTCTTGCATAAAGTGAAGGTAGAAAACACCGCATGCCTTGGTCCTGCTCGGCATCAGGCACCTTGGCGAAGGACATTCACTTCGCATACTTTGACTCTGATAAAAATGCGATGCCATATCGGTACTTGCTGAAATCGGCGAACCGAAACGTTGATAACGTGTGAATTGTTGCGATTGTGACGACGCATCCCACGACGACGTTGCGAACACGAACTGACTAAACGCATCTGGGGGTTGAATAGACTGGACTGGTGCAGCTGACGAGAGTGTTTCAGAAACAGGGAGACTATGTCCTGCTTGATGTGTTTCATGGGCGGTTGAGGTGGCATGCTGGGTTTTGAGGCGGGGGCCACATGAAAGTCGAGCGAGAAAAGGTCGTCTTCCGCCTTGCGTTGTTGTTGCTATTGTCAGGACTGGGGCTGGGATTGGGATTAGGACTGAGGATTGGGACAATCTGGACGTATCCGACAACAGCGGCGGAGAAAAGCTACCAGGGATGGGAGTGAGAGGGAGCAGTGTTTTAGCACAAGGTGCTAGGAGAGCGGAGGTATCCACGAGTGTTGCGGCCTGCCCTAGTAACAGCATGACCAGGTCTTGATCCGAAGGACCCTTGTGGAGTTCGCTGCTATTTTCGTCAATGATACTGCTGAAGGAGACAGCCCACGTCCCCGAGGGCGATAACGATGTTACTACGAATGCTGGTGGTTCTCGTCACAGGATCGCGAGCTGACGCAGAGAAACTTTGCGAATGACAATGACTTGCGCTCGCGCGAAGGGTCTGGTTCTAATCATCGGCATGAGCAGTCACGGACGAAGATCGTTGGATCCGACAGACGTTGACAAGTAGTGGTCCATAGAGCGCTAACAAGGAGTGTGAGCCGTACGAGAGCTCCGTTCCCGTACTGCAGCGATCCGTTCACAAATTTCATCTTCGACGTTACCAGCAACCTGATCAAGTTCCTCGACTCTTCGAACGCCTTGTTTGTCGAATTCGTCCCTGCTTCCATTTCTATGCGAGGGGTCTTGTTGAGAAGGGAACCTATCCACTACGCTATCGGCAGTAACACTAGAATTTGTTGGACGAGCTTACCTTTGACCTTTTTCGTGCTACCATTTCGTCGTTGAAGAGCGATGCATGTGTACCGGGCGAGCATGAGATTGGCCTGAGAGGTAGCATGATTAGTTTACAACGTCAGGGCAGCAACCAGATGTGCTACCTTTCCCAGAAGACCCGATCCCAGTCTGAGCAAAACATCAACCTCCTCCGATACGACACTGCGTCTTGCCAGTGCAAACATGCCAAGGATGATGATCGCACCCCAGCGTTGGCACGCAGGAAGGGATTTCGACGAACCTGACAAAAAGAAGAAATTCTAGGGCCCTTTGCTTCGCAACATCCAGGACAAGTTTGCTGTAGACCTGCCATAGCCCTTTAATAATGTCGTGATGGACAGGCTCTTCTTCCATCGTCGTCTTCAACATTCCCTCTAGACTGGTCAACTCAGCCTGCGTTGAGTCAACCTAGTGGGACCAGTGAGACAACGCAAGGAGACAGATTCTTAATGCTAACTCAATCAATTCTCGGACGTCCGGTTCACTTGCTGCTTCGGTTCCATGTCAGCCAAAGGATCAAAGTATAGGCTGCCGGTAGCACTCCAAGAGACGGGATCGCACGGCCGTCTGGTTGTTGTATTTCGACCATTTCAAGTACGTTGGTCCCGAGCTGAAACGATCGTTAGTCAGAGGTATCATACGGAGACTACGAAAAATACCTCTAATGTTTGAAACTCGTACTCGCTGATTACTCAGAAAGAGTTCATCGCTTCCAACACTTCTACTTCGTTGGTACTGCCAGGCAGCCGAATTACACACTCCATACGGGCTTCGATTGCCTTAATAAACCCCAGCGCATCGGAATAGTATTTTCTCCGTAGTCTGAGATGTAGGACTTCGTTGGACTCCTGTGCTGCGAGGGCCTCTTGTTCCGATGAGTCATCGCAGTAAGATTCACCGTGGAATGGCGCACCTTCTGTTTCTTCTGCAGATTTCAGGGCTGGTCGTCGCCCGTCATGCTGTCCAGGTTCCATGTCCGTAAAAGCTTGCTTTGGTTGAAGGGTACTTGTAAACGAATGAGCAATGGAATCGTTGAGCGCTGTAGGTCACACACTCGCCCATCATGCTGTCCAGGTTCTATGTCCCTCAGCTCATCGGTGTCCATCTCGTCGTCATCTTCTACCTCAGGTCTAGAAGGAACCGTCAGAACTGAAAACGATAACGATAACCGACTCCGTCGCACTCTTTTCCCTCTATTTGCGGGTTCCAGGAGTGTTTTCGGCATCATCTGTTTGAATTTCACCGTCCTCGCCATTGTCACCCTCATCACTCTCGCCGTCCTCTCCTCCGTCGTCTTCTCCTTCTTGCTCAGTTTCTTCCCCAGCGTCGTCTCGTTCGACGGCCTTGCCGACAGCATCTTCTAACTTGTCCAGTTTGGTCGCCACCTCTTGATAATAGCCCTGCCACCTCTCAAAGTTCAGAGGACCGCCACGCATGAGCCCCCATGGATGGGTCAACACCAGCTCGGTCAACTGCGCCACCGCCGATTTGCGCACCGTCGACGCCTTGTCTTCCAACATCGGCATGGCACGCCGCGTAATTTTGAGTCGCTACTTCGGAAATGGGACCCGGAGATCACATGGCCCCAAAAATGCGGCGTGAACTTTGGAGCGGGCGTACGAGGACAAGTCGAGTGTACGAGAGACGAGGAGATCAAAGAGCCCGCTGACTTGCTTGCGTGTTTGTGTCGGGTCGTTGGTCATGTCCTCTGAGCTGGAGAGTTCACGAATGAGCGAGCCGATGACTTCGACAAGGGTCGTATGCATTGGGTATGGCTGAGTGGATCTCCATTAGCGACGATGACTCGGAAAGCGGGGTACGTACCTCGGAATCTAGATGTCCAAGAAGAAGACTGATTTGCTTGAGTACTGACCGCGAGGACTCCTCACTGAACTTGACAACGAAACGCGAAATGGCCCTGGGACCTTTTGTGTCCTGTGCGCTGAAAGTCATACTAGCAATCTCACGTAGTACCTCATCTCCAAGCCGGGCATGATCCAAATTTTTGGCGAGGTAAGACAAGAGGTGTGCCATTGGTTCGGAGAGATGCTCGTAATATTGCAACGATTGCATGATACTAATCTGCGCGGCGACAGCGTGGTCATGGTGCTTGACGGCGAAACAGATGACCTTGTAGACACTCATTTGGATGATATGGTCCTTCATGCATTGTTCGCTCTCTGCAATGTGATACACCGGTCGAATAAGGCAGCTGGTTTGACGTCACTAATTCAATGTCACAGCAAGGTAAGGAGAACGTACCTCATGAACGCGTGTCTTCGCCAGGCTAATGGTTACGTGATTAATAGACGTGAAGAATGCATGGAACATCGAAACTGACCTCCCACACACTGATAAGCTTCACCAAAAAGTTGGATGGGAACCGCGATGCAAGCATCTGAGATGGTGTACACATTGGGAGTAAGGGCAGACTGAAGCATGGTGGCGCGTTGCCTACAATGCGCGGTAGGTGAGGTTCTTGAGGGTTGCTCTCGACAGGGATCTCGATGCGGAGGCCTTGCAAGTATATGACAGCAGCAAAGACGACAACAGTGGCAATCAAATTCATGATGTTCGGCGGACGGTCTTGCCAGAAGGCTTCGCGGAGGGCGCGCCTTTGTCATTCCAGGTGAAGAGGAGGGCAACAATTGCACCCTCGAGCTCGGGCCAGATCGCGTACAGTGCCTCGGGCATCTCGAGTCGTTGAACCAAAGCTCCAGTCACGACTGTTCGTGACCTCCATCAGCCGTATCAAGGTAGCGTCAGTGGCAGGAAAATCAAGCCGCCCGACAGCGCGGTACGCTTGTTGGCTTCGAAATCAGTCTGAGACGATGGAGCTCCTTTTCGAACGGGCAGATCCGTCGTTTGACGGCGTCGTAGCTTTGCTGGGAAACGTGAGCCATCATGGAGGGATGCTGAGAAAACAGAACAAGAACGTACGCGGTGTACTCGTCTCACCAATCCACAATGGTGTTGAACTCGAGTGCTGAACTGTATGTGCGGCTATGGCAACAGCAGTCAGTGGGCACCGATGAAACACGACTGTCGCACCTGTATTTCATGGCAGACGCTGAGACGACTCACAGGGCGAGCGCAGGGGGATCTCTTCGGGTTGATTGGCAAGCCCGCTTTTCTTTCTAGCGGAGGGCGGTTTGGTGGCTCGTTCATTGGCGTCGATGTGGCGACTCTGAGCTCATTGCCGTGTAGTGGCTGTCAAAGCCGGCCAACAAGCTCCGGGGTGGCCCCGGTGCGGTCGGCTTTTGAGAGAACCTGATTCTGCTGACCTCATCATTTTCAAGGGGGCCAATGAGTCTCTCTCCACCCGTGATGTGCTCCAGATAGGCTCACTGTCCTTTTCCATGTCCGCCAGTTGCAAATCAGGTTGAGTCAGGTGAGACGCCAACCACATATGTATGATTTTTGCCTTCCACAATGACAGTCTTGTTCTGCATCTTGGGGGCATCCCACACTTGCCCCTTTGTTAGTTCCAACCACAACCCATGTTGCCATCGTTGAGTCCCACTTATCGACCTCGCTCAAAAGATGCTTTCTGTCCAGATGAAAAGCGAGCACCCACACCATGCCAGACATACCAGTATTCATGGGTGACATCCTCACTAGTGGTACATGGATCATCAAGCATTGAAATGTTGGTCTGTTTACACAGGCACCTAGTGTCTTCAGCCTGGATGTCATTCCGGTGGTCTCATTGTGACAGGTAGGTGAATGAGTATCCAAACGTTCATGGAGCTCATCCCACTTGCCAGGAACAACCTGCCATACCTTAGTTGTCAGGCTCACCACCCAGAGTGCAGAGATGACAATGTCAAGGATGTACAGCCCCTGGAAGGGTGTATTTTGCTGGCTGACCCAACCTCAGCCAATTACTGTAGGTGACTGAATTGGATTATCCACTATCAACTCTCATCTGCACTGACTAGTCATTGCTTCCAAGACCCTATGGTTAATGAGCAGAGGGCTTGAAGCATGGTAGGATTTGAGAAGTTTGGGGGCCAGGCCAACTGACCTGTCTCATTCTGCTCTTGAAGCAGTGAGCATGAGCCAGAATAGAGATGTGACAACTGTGCTACTAAATGAATAAATCCAGTGACCTTAGCATGCCTCCAATCTGGGAGGCTCAGAATAATATCCTTTGGGACATTTCTAGTCTCTATCCTATTCAGTGGCAGTGGTCACCACAGATTGTATCCTCCCATTGGGTGGAGTGGATCACTATTTTTTTGGACATCTGGTATATGCACATGAATCCCTGCTCATGCCAGGTGATGTATTGGCCCTATGTGTAGTGATTGAATGTATTGTTGGCAGATGGCTATCTTTGGCCAGACTGCTAAGTGGAAGTGTTAGCATGCTGGGGAGGTGCACAGCAGTCTTGGTGCTAGCGAACTCATCCCCTGGATTCAAATACAGCATGACAGCCATGATATGAAGAGAGTAAACCATTCAGGAACCTTCTATGCACACAGGACACCCCCAGAGTTGTGACAAGGGCATATCACACATGGTGAAGCCAAGTCCTGCTCAAACTCTGGAGTTCTGGAGTTACCTCCCAGAGACCCCAGTTCTAACAGTTCCTTGCAATCCCAAAAAGTAGGTGTTTAAACATAGTTACTTGGTGGTGATAACAAGGTTTTTCATAGCAACCAAGGAACAGTCCTCAAATGCTGAGTTCCAGAATTTTCACTGACAGTTGTTCCATAATTCACTGTCTATGATTTTTGGTTCACTCAAGCATGTGATGACAAATCCTGAGATTGTCAGATATGGAGATGGACACTGTCACCACATAATATACAGTCTGGGCCTCTACATTGCAGACTATGAAGAGCAGGTACTTCTTGCCTGTATTGTAGTGCTCGGTAAGCTCACACAGTTATAATTTTCATTCTGACTAACTGCTGGCCATCACACAGATGTCAGGCACTGAGGACTTGTTTAGATGAGGATGCCATTGATTATAGTCAAGCATTTAATGAAGCTCTCTTTCAAGAGATGTTGCTTGATATTATGTGGGATGAATATGGCCTTGTCAGCGATCTCATTGTAAGTTATGAAACACTTTGCAACTATTGCTAACAGTCTGTAGCCATTTACAAGTGACTTCCTGCATGCGGATATTCATCAACTGATCGCACCTGACATTCTTCACCAGCTTATCAAAGGATGCTTCAAGGACCACTTGGTTGAGTGGTAATGGCCTATATAAAGATCAATTACTCAAGTGTGGAAGCTACGCAGATCCTGGACGAGGTCAATAGGAGGTATAAGTCATTAAGTTTTGCATTGATCTCATACTGACACAAATGTAGAATAGCTGTGGTTGCTCCATTCACAGGACTTTGTCGCTTCCCACAAGGTCAAGGCTTTAAACAGTGAACTGGTGATGACTCAAAAGCACTTATAAAGGTATGTGTCCTCATATCTACCCTGCAGGCACTCTAAACAAATCTACAGGTATATATTCCAGCAATTGAAAGCTTTGTACCTCCTGAGATGGTGTGTGTGCTACACGCTTTCCTGGAATTTTGCTACCTTGTCCACTGTCATACCATCTTTGAGTCAGTGCTACAAGAAATTGAGGAAGTGCTGGCACAATTCCACCATTGTCGCGAGATATTCAAACACCACACCAACATGCAGCAAAACACTACCCATATCTCATCTGTCTTTTCAGTGCTCCAAATGGTTTGTGTTCTTCTATCACTGAGAACAAACATATCAAAGCAGTCAAGGAACCATGGTGCCAATCAAGTAAATATCAGGCCCTCAGTCAAATGCTTTTGATGAATCAGCTACTTGACAAGATATCAGCTGCTCATGTTGATTTCAGAGTGTGTAATATGCTGAACGAAACCTGTCTTTTATCTGCCATTAACACCCTAGGTCTGTTTCTGATTCCACCACTTAGACTGTACTCATTTAGCACAAAGCGCCAGCACATGTGAGGGCACTCACAGTGAGAACAGTCTGGATGACAGCACAAAAACAACACCCGCTGTGAGTATCCAAGGGGACAATGACATTCCAGTGCCAGACACCACAATTGCCGATCTGTCTACCCATGTGAAGCTTGTGCAAAACCCACATAAGTTTGCAACTAAAGTGAATCTATTCTATGTTTATACCCTAAATGATGTTTTAGAGCACAGAAGACCACGTACTGTCTCTGCACTTGCTGAAAAACTGCATATTCCCAACTTGGCTGACTTAACTTGCTGCTTTCTCTTTGAACAGCAGTTTTCAGATGATGTGCATGATGCATCTCAAGTCCCAACCTCAGAATTCCCCTGGTACTATTGCCCCATATGCACATTCAACTCAGCAAGTGCAAGATTCTATGCACCAAGTGACCTGAGTGGAGTTGGTGGCATGCGGACAGAATACATACGGTCTATGCCATGTTGGAGAAATGAGGGGCCTCAGCTGGATTGCATGTTTATCAGTATGAACTTGGATGTGAACTCGGGTGACCAAGAGAGTTGTGGGATGCATGCACTTGATGTAGCCCAGGTCTCTGCATTTTTCTCATTCACTGACTCTAGGGGGGTTCACTGTCCTTGTGCTGTTATCCACTGGTTCAACAAAATGGATGATTCACCTGATGAGGACACCAGGATGTGGATCATTCACCCAGGCTATCTTGATGGCCATGTGCCTAATTTCACTGTCATTCATATTGACACCATTTACTCTGCAGCACATTTGATTCCAGTATATGGCACAGACCCCATCTCCTGGCACATCAAGCCACACAACTGCTACAACATGTTTCATGCATTCTACATAAACAAATATGTCGACCATTATGCATTCGAGCTTGCTAGCTAGTCATGGTCACTACCGAAGTATCACACAAACAGTCAATTGATGGCAATTTCCCATGACAGGTGCATATGCTATTGAACAGGACCCTAGTAGCTGCAGAGGATGGCTAATAGGACTTACATAGAGTGCTTGAGGCCGTTGGGACACTCTCAGCTGATGGTTACAAGTCAAGAGACTTATTCAAACTCAGTAGTCTGAGTGTGAAACTGTAGGTACATGATTACATAAGACTACCATAAAAGGTAACTAAGTGCGTACTACAGTAAAAGGGTAGTGAATGAGACATGCTCATTCAACATATGCTTTCACAGATTATCATTTACAGGGTTAAGCCATTCCCGCTGTACTTGTCAATGTAGCAACACCGCCTACCAGAGGCCTGAATTTGTTCAACCTGTATGTTGCTCTGTCGCGCAGCACTAGGGTATAGCACAGGTAATACTGCAGGTTGGGCAGCTAACACCATACCCATACCCATCAACACCATACCTGTCGCAGGTACAGGTACGGTTATACCATACAAACCCACAGTGTGACAGACATACCCATGGTGTGGAAATACCCGTGGGTGGGCACTAGAGTATCATCAAGCACTACAAGGAATGTATGTAGACATATGCAGTGCTAATCTATCTATCTATATGAGTCCACATCTTGGGTGCCCTAGATGATCAGATAGTGGTCAGATAAGATAATTAGGATCAGAGGTCAGATGGTCAGAGATCAGATAGTCAGAGTCAGATAGTCAGAGTCAGATGGTCAGAGGTCAGATGGTCAGAGGTCAGAGTCAGATAGTCAGAGTCAGATGGTCAGAGGTCAGATGGTCAGAGGTCAGAGTCAGATGGTCAGAGTCAGATGGTCAGAGTCAGATGGTCAGAGGTCAGAGGTCAGTTGGTCAGAGTCAGAGTCAGAGGTCAGAGATCAGAGGTCAGTTAGTCAGAGTCAGAGTTAGATGGTCAGTTGGTCAGATGGTCAGAGGTCAGATGGTCATATGGTCAGAGGTCAGAGATCAGATGGTCAAAGGTCAGATGGTCATATGGTCAGAGATCAGAGATCAGATGGTCAGAGTCAGAGTTCAGATGGTTAGAGTCAAAGGGTCAGAGATCAGATGATCTTAGGTCAGAGATCAGTGGTCAGAGATTAGATGGTCAGTTGGTCAGTTGGTCAGAGTCAGAGGTCAGAGTCAGAGGTCAGATGGTCAGGTTAATAGACATGCAGTTAGTGCAAGGCAGGCTTAGTTAGGTCTAGAATACATAGACATTAAATAGAAGCAAGGCATATATTAAATAGAATGGAAGAAAAAGAAAAGGATGTGAGCTGCAGTGTTCGGTCCATGCCATTTAAGATACAGTCATGGTTTTTTGTAGGAATTATCAAGGAGAGCTTGGTCAGCTCCTTGTTTTACAGAAATTTATCATGCAGTTCTAAGCAAGCCTGTTATGTGAATGTGAGCACCTTGGTAGTAATGAGATAAGATAATAAGAACAAAAAATAAATCTTTACTTACCACCCATATGTAACTTATAGACCTAAGGAATGGATTGTGAATTAGTGATGAATCTGAAGCTGCTTGTTATGATTAGTTACCTCATGTCCTTTTTCACTCCTATCTATGAATGAATGTGAAAGGGATAGGGGCTGAAGGGGTGCTTAACATGGTCCACCTCCACTCTCTTTTTCCCCATTTCTGAATCTTTTCCCAACCCTTCCAATAAACAGGTTAGGTTATATCTGAAAACCAGAGATGAAACCAAGTAGAGAATAGAGCATGCCACTCATGTAAGTATTAGGTTTGTAAAAACCCCTCCTGAAAATATCAAGGTTAGTCACATCTCTACCAACCAAGAACATGATAGAGCCCTTTATGGCTAGCTTGATCCAGTCAAGCCAATCCTCTTGTTTCTTTACCATATAGAAGCATAGGTATTGCTCCTTTTCCTTGTTGATCTGCTCTGTTTATCTTTCTGTTTGCAGGTGGTAGGCAGTTGAAAGCTTCTGGGTTATTCTGAGAAGCTTGCACAACTCTGTTGTGAGTGCTGAGATGAACTGTGGACCTCAGTCCAAGGTGATTAGTTTGGGAAATGCTGTGTTGCACCCATATGTGATCTCTAAATAATTTTGCCAGATCCAGTAATTATGTTTTCTTTTTATAGGGTATATTTGGTTAAGTATATATTTTGTTACTGGACTTCCCACAGTTAACAGCATCGATGCCATCTGTGTTATTATAGACGGGCTTTCAAAAGAAGTTATTGAGATATTTTTCCATGGGTGACTAGTCACAGAAAGAGGTAGTATTTTTTCTGCTGGTGCTTTAGAAGAACCCTTTATAAGGGCACTATGATATATAGCAGTTTTTAACATAATTAATGATGTCCTTTTTCATTTGAGGCCATGTGAAGGCCCTAAATATGGTACGGTATATATGGGCTTGCCTGCTGTGACTTTCCAAGGGATTATGGTTATTATGGCTTAAATATTTTATTCTTAGTATTGTAAGTATAGTTGGGAATATCTGTTATTTTTTTGGTTTCTTTTATTATTTTTTCTAGTAGCTGGGATTCTATTGTGATTTGTTTACTAAATCATTGTTCTAGGAGTCCTTATTGAGATTAGTTATATTTTCTTCATCACATGTTTACCTATGTTTCTCTCTTGGCTCTCTTTTTACTATCACTCCAGATTGTTTATATCTATGTAGCCTCATTTGTTCTCACAAACACTTCAAGTAGTATATAAGACCACCTCATAGCTCTAGCACTCTTTAGCTTAGATATACTCAGCAATCTCATATCCTCTTCATATCTTTGCTCCACACTTGATCAAGTGCTCACTTGGACCTCTATATAACCCTTCAGTGGAAAGTCCTTGAGCCACCCTACTTGAGGGAGTATTGTTTCACCTCTACTTGGGGAAGTCACTTTTATCAATAGGATGAACCCTTGACCCTTACTCCCTTGTTGTCCATTTCAACAAAACCTTAGTCTTAGATTGACCTTATTGGTCAAACCCTTAACCCTTGGTCTCTTACAAAAGCAAACACCCTTCAGGATCATACATAACAAGATCTGCCACTGCATTTCCATGGTCTGGATATCTGGACAGGAGATTGGCTCTGCTTAAGGAGCCAAGACAATAAATAAAGGAAATGTTAAACTCTTGGCAAAGCACATGCCATATTGCTCAGTATTCTAGTAGGGTTTGTGGCTTCTTCCAACATTTGAGATTCTTGTGATCTATCCAGACCTTAATATGAGTTTATTCAATAAAATAATGATACCATTCTCCCAGAGCTCAGATAATTGCTATCAATTCTTTGTTGTAGATGGAATAGTTCTGTTCTGTGGCATCAAAGAAGTGTGATAAGAAGGTGCAGGGTTATCACTATTTGTCTTTGCAGATAGTACCAGTTGCTATGTTTGAGGCATCTGTTTTGATTCACATGTTTTGGGAGCTATCTGGATTGGCTAATAATGGTATCATCATAAACTTCTTCTTAAGGGTGTTAAAGATGGCCCTTTCACAATTGCCCCAGTGAAAGGGGATCTCCTTCTTAATTATGTCATTGAGTGGTCTGGCCACCTCTATGAATCTGTCAATGAACTTTTGATAATAATTACAGAGTCCAAGGAATGCCTGAACCTGCTTAAGGTGTGTTGGCTCATGATTTCCACTGTTTTCTTTTCCTGCATTTCTACTCCATGCTTCGAGACATTTATCCCCAGGAATTCCACCTTTTTGGTCAAGGAGTAGCATTTTTCTGGTTTAATGTTCTCCCTAAGGTGTTAAAGCACTTCTTTCACAAGGGCTTCATGTTCTTCCTTTGTTTTTCCCTTTGTGAAGATCATCATGTGGTCCATATAAATTATCAGGAAGATGTATTGGTCAGAGAAGATATCATTCATCATATTTTGGAAAGTTGGGAGATTATTTGTCAAGCCAAAGTACATGACAGTAGATTTATATGCTCCAATGGGCATTACATATGCTACTTTCCACTCATCTCCTTTTATTCTAACATTATTATAGTCCCATCACAGGTTTATTGTGGTAAAAATGTCTGTGCCTTTTAAGTGGTTGATAACTTAGGAAATAAGAGAAAGTGTTATAATTTATGCATATATTCCTTTCTTTTGTCTCAGGACTTATCTCTCCTCGCTTAGCTCTAGTTACACTAAGCTCATAGTCCTTTCCACCATATACTGGTTTATTCTCCTTATTTCCAGAAGGTTCCCTGCTTACTCATTAAGCCTCTTTTGCCATTGGCTCACTGACTCAATGATCAGTCAGCCATTATTCTTTCACATTCTTTCAGTTTCTATATGATTAGTCAGCACTCCTCTGTCCTTGTATATAAACCCTTGAGTAACACCCATGTCCGGTAGCTTAGACCTACTTGGCTTATATAATCCTAACCTCCTTTTCATGTGTCTACACTCTACACCTGAGTAAGCACTTTAGCTCCTGCCTGCATCCCATCCTGATCACAAGGGATAAGTCCTTGGTCCACCCGCATCACCAGAAAGTCTATCATCTGGCATCACCAGGATGAATCTCTGACCTTGCCATCTGCAAGGTACCCCCTTGTCTCAGTGCCTTAGGACCTTCACCAAGTTCACACTTGACCCTTCAGGATCAAGCATAACAGATACTGTGACCTGGTTAAATCTGGGCTTTGAGATAGAGAATCTCAAACTTTTACAGGAACTGGTCAATCAGGTGACTGTTCTATCTTAGAGTTGTGAGAGAGCACAATGACTCATGTGCTAGAACCTTAATTTGGAAGTGGTCCTTGATTTCTTTCTAAAGCACAAACAAGGAAGACCATGTTTCATCACCTCAGGCTTGTCTGTTTTGCCCTAGTGCAGGCTTTTCTTTATTCTCACAGTTTTAATCTCATGTAGGAGATTGCATCACTTTCCAACTGAGATAGGATCACTAGTCTGGAGCTTATCAGAGTCCCACTTTTGAAGTGAGACCCAAGCCTTGATTGCTGCCATCTAGTTACAGAAGATCTTACATAAGTTATCCTGTTTTCCAGGTTCAGCAACCTTCTTTATAATATTGGAGGGAGAATCCTCCTTTTTCTTGAGAAGCACTTGTAATAGCATCTTCAAGTCCTCATTTACCAGCATTGAAAAAGATGACATTAGGTTGGCAGCAGCAGCAGAGAGAAGGGGTAGGAGGTGTTTTAATTTTGGGAGGGGCATATTCTAGCCCTGAGAATGTGGGGGAGCCAGGTTGAGATAGTTTGTCAGTCCTTACTGATTCTTTCAACCAACCTCTGGGGATGCTTGCAGGGAGAGTCAGTTTACATACAGGGAAGAGATTCAGTTCTGTTTTCTTTAACAGCTTGATCTGGGAAGTGTAGGTTCTGCAAAGGGGTAGACACTCAATAATGTTGTACACATAGCATGCACTGAGGCAGACATCTCAGGTGTTCTGCAAATGAAATCTCAAATCACAGAGGTTTTACCCTAGTGCACTTTGGGCTGGTAGTAACTTTATCCTTATTTAATATGGCAGATAATTGTATATGCAAACTGTTCAGGTGTTATGCCCTGGCCCATCATATGGAACCACTATGCACTGTCCCTTAAGCCTGGGCCTGGCTATTGCTAGAAAAAAAAATTCTGAGATGAATACACACATGCTTAACTGACAAATGGTATAGTCCTAACTTCTGGATCACCAGGCAGTGTAAATAGCTTTGACCAAGTGTTACAGATTGCCCAACAGACAACCAATACCACTGGCTGGCAGCTACCTAAAGGCTTACACTGAGCCTTTCAAAGAGAAAAGAGAAGGGGGAAGGGTTAGCTCATACCAATACACACAGACAAGGCAAAATATGTGATCAAAACTGGGGATACCAGTAAAGACCCTTGTGCTTTTATATTGTAAAGATATGTGCACAGACCAAGTAGTGCATGAAATAAACTACTATACATGGTAAGGCTGTTCCCACAGCTGTGAGAGTAAAGACAGTGATTAAAAGAGTGCATAGACTGTGAGGCATGATGTCATAATGATGTCATGGTCTGGATCATGTCACATGATCTAAGTTAGTGGTAAACGAGTGTAAAAGGGACTGGAGAGGATAGGAGTTTGAAGTGGTGCATAATAATTATGAAAACAACATTCACAGCCAGAATTTCCCAGCTCCACCCCTGGAAGTTGTAGATGGAGAAAAAATACAAAGTTAAGAAAATCATATGGCACCATGGAACTCCAACTCACCAGCAA
The DNA here is from genome assembly GCA_038089395.1 of Pulveroboletus frians. Lineage (NCBI taxonomy): Eukaryota > Fungi > Basidiomycota > Agaricomycetes > Boletales > Boletaceae > Pulveroboletus > Pulveroboletus frians. Next base: position 25,557 of record JBBPKT010000069.1, read on the forward strand.
TACCTGATCCAATGGAAAGGTTACTTAGCAAAGGAAGACTCCTGGCTATCAGAGATCAAATCTGAAAATGCCAAGAACATCCTCAATGTCTATAAAAAGCTCCACCCTAAGGTCTTCTTCCCAACACCTATTTCATTAAAACAATGTCTTTCCCCTCTTTCCCCATCAAAACTTCTTCCTTGGTTCTCACAAACCTGGTTGTACTTGCTACTCTGCCTGTGTCCCCACCTAGGAGACTTCCTCAAACTCTCTGTTCTCTCCAACATCTCTTACTCACTTCTTTTCTATCACCAAACTTTTAGCCTCAGAATCTTACTTCATCACCCCCACCAAGCTTCCTGCCAATGATTCTGCTCCCCCTATTGTCCAGGGTGAAGGCCCAGTTGAACTTAACAGATGCCAAGTTACCTTCAGTTGGGAAGACCCAAATCACTCAGTCAACCCTGATGTTTACCTGCTTGTTGATAGTCTCTGCCCCCCATCTATCCCCTTCTATGTCTATCATTTCTGAAATAACAATAACCTACCCAGTGAGCACTACTATGCCATTCTTATCACTTACCTCTCCAATCCTCATATAGCCCTTCCCCTCTGGGAGGACCTCAATGAAGGGTCCTCTCTTATATGTACTACCTAAGCCTTCCTCCAAATGGCTCAAATTTACAACATTATTCTCCACACCTGGGCTGGCAAGTTCCCTGCCACCCACTCGGCCCTTCTTTTTTCAATTTATAACCATCTCCATAATACCCTAATCAACCTCTTCTACCAGCTGGACTTTGAGAAATACCTCTGTGATTTTGACCAATATCTAGTTATCACCACCTCTGAGCATAGCCCTGTGGCCCATTCCCCCTTGACCTTGACCTCTTCCCTTGGAAAAGAAGAACTCCACACCCTTGCCAATGCAAAGAGCCTTTATTGGATTGAATATTTTTACCCTCTCCCAACCAACCACCCTCTCTATAATCAGACTTGTTATGTATGCCATCACCTTGTGCATATTTGCCCCAACTGCCCCCAATACCAATGCCCTCACTGTAGACAATGGACTCCCAGTCATGCCCAGTACCAATGCACCCCAACATGCTGCAATCATCCTATGCCCTAATCAGCCAAACCCAGTCACTTGACAGTCCCTTTTTCATCCCATCACTTCCTTTTCCTCTTTGGGAAGCTTATCCAGCTCTATGAATTCACAGAGTTCCCAGTCATCCTCTGACAATCACCTCCCTCACCCTCAACATTGGGGAAATAAACATCCCATTCTCATTCCTCCTTGTCAACCATCCCCTACTCCCATCAATGATTAGAGACATTATAGACTCTATGGGATAGAGCAATATCACCAGCTCTCCTGGAGCATCCTACAGTGAATTCTGAAGTAGTATTGTTGTGAACTCACTAGCTAAGCCAGGAGTAATGTTATGATTTGTTACCTCATTTTTGTTATATTTGATCTCAAAGGGTCAGATGTGGACTTGGCTGAGGACAAGAGACAAGGATGAGGGTCTGCAGATGGCAGAGTCAAGGGTTTGCCCTACACATGTAGGCAAAAGAGAACTTCCTCAAGTAGAGATGGTTCAGGACTTCCCTGAGTAAGGGTGGATCATGAAGATCAATGAGCAGAGTGCTCACCAAACCCTAATCCACTCCAGGCACAAGTTGTTTCATGGGAATCCATCAACAGGAACCTTGGTTTCCAAGTTGGCCAATACTCCCATTCACCACATGTGCCTATTAATAGTTTAATGATATGGAATCACCTGTGGACATCCTCCTGAAAGGGATTCCATGCCTAGACTGGAAATATATGGCAGATTGCATGAATGGGGAACTTCTGGTTGACCTTGGCATCAGTGTTCATCCCACCTGTGATCAGAAGCTGGTGGGCCTATGGTGATTGGATGCACTGGAAGCCTCCTTTAGTGCTGGTGGATATCTGTGAGGCAATGTGCACCATACATGCACTCTTGGTTGGTATGGTGGTATTCAAGCAGAAATATCACAGGAGTGAGCAAGACAAACTCATGTGGCATTCTGGAGTGCCTATAATCTCAGCTATGAGGTGGTCTAGCTGAATTACAACCTGCCTACCTTTGTCATGGACAAGGATGTATATGCATTGAACAATGTCTTCATGAATGAGTGTGCAGAGGTGATTTCCATGTATTCTGGGAAGGCAAAGGAAAGGTTATATGGTGTCTGAGATGAGTATAGAATGAGTGGGATAGCCATAGGAAAGATGATGCAAGACTTGTGTAATAAGGTAAAGTGTCTTTCAGTTCACAATGGATGATCAGACAGTCATTGAGCAAGTGATTGTTTTATAGGCTACACAATTTCTGGAATCTGATCCAATCCTATGGTTACCCTCAGAGGTCTGGTTTGAATTCCTTGCCAGGCAAGTCAGAGCATTCCAGCTAGCTCAGATCGGAATCAAGCATCTCGAACCTCCCAACCTGGGTCTGCTTACTGGGATTATATGTCACCTGATTCACTACACCTTCAGCACTCCCATCATTCTGGACTACCATGTTTGTGAATCCATGGAACTTCTCCAGTTCTCCAGGATATGTGAGCAATTCAGCATGTTCTTCCTGTTTGACTTGGAGCTTGCAAAGTTCCCTCTGCTTGCTATCATTCAACAACATGATGATGCAGAGATACTCAAGCTCATGAGGGAAAAGCTGAAGAAGAACAGTGACAGACCCATGCAGCCTAGGATCCCTAGCAAGGATGATTCAGAACTGTTTCCGATTGGACATATGCCTACCTGGACCATGCTGAACAAGATAGTTCAAGAACAGCCCTGGTTGATTATGCAATCCTGGACATAGTCTAGTGAACTGTCACTTCTGGAGCCTGTCATTGGGAAGCTGTTTGTTCAGTTCACATGTCAGGTTTGGATCCAGATAGATCGCACATGGCTGATAGATCTGGAAAAGAGGCCAGAGCCAACATCCTTGGAAGAGAAGATTGAAACATGGACTTTGAACAGCAGCTTCAAGACTCTTCGAGCATGTGCATTTAAGGCATGCAATGCTGACATACCAGTGCAGGAGTTGGTCAATGACAGCCCAGCTTTGGGAAAAGGATGAATGTCTTTTTCCCAGACCTGACAGAAGACTCAAAGCCTGGATATATTTGGGAGTATCATCAGCTGATGAAGGATTGGACACCATCAGAACACTTTGAAGTGACTGATCAACTTGGACAGATATTTTCACTGCTTCAAACCCTTCCTGACTTGCTAAAGGGAAGTTCTAAGACACCTGGAAGGACATGGAGACTGGAGGATGATAAAGTGGTCTTGATTATGAATCCGAAGTTCTACAAGATCACAGGTATATCCCAGGAAAAAGAAGGAAGACAGGCTCAAAAGAAAACAATGCATCTTCTGAAGCCCAAAAATCAACTCTATGCAGATCTATTGGAACATGCTGGGTATGAAGACCTCATTGCAAGCAAGGCAGTGGTGATGGAGAGGAAAAGACTAAGAAAGCAAAGGAATAGAAAATCATTCAAATCCAGAAATGCCAGAAAGTCTCAATATGCAGGAGCAGGAAAGAGATACAGGTAATCTGAAAGGGGTGGTTGAAGATAAAGGTTACAATAAGGAGATAGAGGAGGAGGGGGAGGAGAGGGAGGAGGAGGGGGAGGAGAGGGAGGAGGAGGGGGAAGCTGATTGAATATGTATTGTATGGTCATCAGTTTGTCACAATCATTAGGAGTTAGATACACTAATTGAATCAAGGATGTAACTCATCACTCAATATGATTTCATCTTTATCCCAATGTATATAATGTTATGAGAGTGCAAAGCAATCACAAGGAATGGCCCTGCAGGTTATTTGGTTAACTTGGACTACTATCTCCTAGTTAGTCATAGCATTTTGGTCAGCTGAACCAGGGATGTATCCCACCACCCAATACAGTGTTTCCCCAATGTATATAATGTTATGAGAGTGTGATACAATTATCAGAAATGGCCCTGTATTGTTTGTAAACAAGTTTAGATATAGCTCCCCCATCACCCTTATATTGTTTCTAGCACTTTATTTCTTCTGCAGTTTTCTTAGAAAATTTACCTGGGATATCCCAATAGATATATAAACATGATCCCAGTTTTATTTCAGTGAAAAATCTGTTCTGTATTTGTAATTACAATTACTCCAGACTCTATATGATTGCAATGTCTTCACTCTGACCACACCCATGATCCCTATGCAGACTTGTTGGGTTTGTATGAAAGAAAAGACAAAGGACACACACATAACATCATCTAACAGGAACCCTGCTGCCATGAAATCAACAATTCCCTTCAACTGCTGATAGGAAGCAACTGGGAATACCAAGGATGCACTCAATAGGACCTCATATGAATACACCTCCTAATGGCAGGAATCAGGCATGACAGATCAGTAGACAAAGGTATCAAATACACACCACCAAAAAGGGTCCCCTAAGCTTCTTTTCGGCCCAAGAGTCAAATGCAGCTTTGACCTCCTTGAAGTGAGGATTGATTGATCTCACTGCCTGACTTCTCAGGAAGCAATGTGAGAAGGTTAGGAAGTTTTTGTGGGCATGAAGGAGCAAGAGTGATATTGCAACAATGATGGATTGTACACACTTCAGAAGAGATTGGATAATTCTTTTTAATTGATAGAATTTACAGGCTGTTTCATATAAACACATCCAGGAATTCTCTGATTTTCTCCTCCTAGAAACAACCCCAGGTTTGCACCAGTCATGGGACTGTCTGAGGTGTAGCTCAGCTGGTTTGTTAAGCTTCCTGTATAGAGGATGAATGAGGTGAGTTAGGTTGAACGCTGATAGGAGAGGGGGCAAACACAGGGTGTGGAAGCACTAGTACAAGTGGAATCATACAGTGGGTCACTTGTTGGCACTGGCCTGCAGCCATTGTCAAAGGACCCACATTTATGACATTCAGTCTGACTGGCAAGTGTGAGGGAGGTTGGTGTTTGTCACACTGTCACAACTTTCTGGAAAACTGTCAGAAACACGATATTCTTACTTCACCATGAACTATTCACACCTTATCTAATCTTATCTTATCGGAAGGTCATAAAATGTTCCAGAAGATTCCAATGACATCATATTAGGTAATCATTCTGATGTTCTGTCAAGTTCCATAGCATACCCTTCCAGTAGTATATAAACCCATAGTATAGATTATATTCTTTATACTTGGAATTCTCATCATTTTAGTCTCATTCTCATTTTGAGTTTGGGTCTGATATAATTCCAAGCATAACTCTTTGCCAAGTGCACTTTGCACTTCCCAACTTCCCACCTTCCTTCCTTCTCCCACAAACCTCTTCCTCTCTTCTCTTCTTTGCCTAGCTGGTTGAGCCCTTAGCTCCCACTAGCAAGTCCCCAAGCTGGTGACCTCGTCCCACTCACAAGATCTCTTACAGGTGTCCATCAGACATTAAATCAACTCTATCCTGACTTTTCATTACATGTAGCTGTGTTAAAGCCACCTAGGCCCAGAGTTAAGGAATTATAGTATAGTACTGCTTTATGGGCCCCGCATAGCATGGAAACAGCTTGTATACAAGCTTGTCTGGTGTACAAATAAGGATAATGTTGCTTTAGGTATAGAGCACTAGCCCCTGTTCATTGGTGCAGACTGACTAGTGTGAATGGCCTACCAAGTGATAGTGGTGGCAGGTTTACATAATCACCTGTAATGTCATGCCGATATACACATCATCACCATGTAGTTCGACACTGGGCTATATCCATCTACCCCTCTTGCTGGAACTCTCACTGGCCAAAGAAAGTTGTCAGAAGAAGCCATTACCATGTCTGCCTGAAGAAACTTGGAGTACTTAGAGGTTCCTGTATCATTCTCCCACATTCAGTCATGCCCACCAGAGAGTCCATATGACAGAGCATCTGGCAGTGGACAGACAACACATTCCCACTACACCTCTCTCAGATCAGTTATGTCCGGAGCAGCCCCCATTAGAGAATATGAGCCCCCTGTTGACTGCCCATATAAAAACCCAGACCTTATGTTCAATGAGCAATATGCTCTCTGGATGAAAGCATATAAAGAAGATCCCCTACTCCACAGGCCAGCCCATGCATCTCAGCCAGTTGGAAGCCCTACTTTTTAAAAGGTGCAATGAATTCTTAAGGATATGCAGGGTGGTGGCCCTCCTGTAGATACTAAATGGGGTAATAACCCCTGACCATGTATTTATGAGCACATGTGATATGAGGTAATCACATGCTCAGTATGTAGATAGAAAAGGAGAGACCTGTCCTTGTGACAGGCCAATCCTCATATTAATTCTATGTTACACATCTGTGAATACTACTCAGTACACTTCACCAGTCTGAGTAAGGAGTGAGGACAGGGTGCAGAGCACCCAATACAACAACCTTACAATTTTTTGAAGTGCGAAAACATGTATTCACAATGAGTTGCATGGTGACCTGCAGCCAAGCAAAGTTGACAGTGACCAGACCATCAGGACAAGGGGAAAACCACTCAATGGGTAGCTCATGACCACCCAGGACTCCCAAGGAAATCCCGAGGGATCCTAAGGCTAGCAAGAAGGAGGTAAAAACCCTGACAATAGGCCAGACACTGGGACTGTGTATAGAACCTGGGCCTAGCACTGCAGTAGCAAAGGAGATACAGGCCTCCCAGATGCTGAGCAGCATCAAGGACAGCAGAGGAAGGGCAGCAGAAGCTGACCCTGCCCTCATGAGCCCATTGACCTTGCAACCTGAGAACATCAATTGTTCATTGAGGCCGAGAGCCCAATCATACGGGTCTACACAGGGGCATGTCGCCCCCACTGAGGGACCAATCCGAGGGAGATGTACCCATTGATTCTGGAATAGCCCTCACCACTATCGACAAGTTCCTCACAGATGTGCAATGTCAATGGATGAGGTACAACATGGGACCTGAGGGGTTCCACAATCACAGGATAAATCCCAGGCAGCATAATGCTGTGATGCTGGAACAATTGTGATAAAGATTCATGGATGACAATGGGACAACCAACTGGGCTGCAGCCTAGTGCTCATCAAAATGGACCTATCATCCCAAAGTGAGGCGGGCGGCCTAGTAAGGCGAGGGACAGCAACATCCTGTAGCCAAAGTGCCCCTGCCAGTCACACAATGATAGAACAGGGTCTCACCCCTAATATGCTGGATTGACCAGCATACCTCTCAGGTTGGGATTTCAACATCATGCACCATTTGTACAGCATCCCAGGACAGAGGGAAAGAGCCCTCCTACATTGAATGGCATGAGATTGTGCCATAGCAGTGAATAATGCTGCAGAGGTCAGCTGACTGTCTGTTAACAGACCTGTTCAGGGAGATCATGATCATGATGCCAATGTAGGCCAATGACCTGCCCCACACCAGGAGGAACAGCCTCACAGATAATGTGATGTAGAGGAGGGAGACCCTTCACAGGGAGGACCCCTCAATGGGGGACCTCCAGATGACCAGGATAATCCAGGGGATCTGGATGATATCATTGTCAAAATTATCTCAGGGGATTCACCCCCAGTGAAAAGTGGACATGCCCAGGCGTGTTGGGGGATGTTACCTCATATATTTGTACATAATGACATGCTGACATCTGATTCGAGATGTGTTGCAACAACATAGTAATTCCTTCCTACAGAAATACTCCCAAAGTTGCCAGATGGCATGCAACTTGGCAAGATTGCCAGCTGCATTGCCAAATGGATTGCCAAATGCATGCTGCAAAGTTGCATGTTCCCTTTTACCTTACCAAGCAACTGTACAGCAGCATGCCCTGCAATGCCTGCAAGACTGTTGTTGGTCTCACAGTCTCTGCAGGGCACCTTCTTTGCTTCTCCCTTACCTCTGACCGCATGGCCCAGTACACCTGTGTCTGTATGCGACATGGATTCAGCCGACCCCACCTTGTATCATCTGCAACATGGTTTTGCCATCTCTGGGATGCTGGGTCAAACGAGGAGCAACAACGCATGCTAGAGGCCAAACAGTCTGGAAATAATCCTCACCTGAGAGGTAGACAATGTACCAATCCCCTGAAACGAACCAGGGATCTAGAAGACGATCCCCAGCACTCACAGGAACATGGTCCTGAGGTATGTTATCAATCTCTCTCCTGTCGTTTTTTATTTTCTCTCTAATGTATATCTAGGAGGCTCATTTATCTGAGGTAATAGAACCTGATCCCATTCCGACTCACAGAAGTCAGTCCTTGTTGTCTCGCGATGGGTCCTTGTTGTCTCACAGCCAGTCCTTGTCCCCTCGTGGCCGGTCTCACCCTATTGTCTATCAACGGAGAATACAACCCCATATCGCCCTGGATGAACTCGCCCAATCCACCACCTTCAAGCCCATGGTAGATACCATGGTGTTCATCCTGGCACTTGCAAGTGCATTCACCGAGGATCTCGTGACAAAACTGAGCGACCAAGCCTTGGGAAGGCTCCGTAACCCTCCCAACATGCCGCTTTCCATACAAAGCCCTGTGATCCACCATAGCATTTCAACGAATCTTGCTCTTGAGCATGCCTCCCAAGATGTGTATGAGCAGATATCCCATTCCCTTAGACACAACTTTGGCAATACTCTGGGTGCCAATGACATTCAGAGCTATTACAACGTCAAGAAACTTATCGCTATGTACACAGGTGTTGAAGCAATCCAACATGATATGTGCCCGAACTCTTGTCTCATGTTCACTGGCCCATTTACTAACCTTGACAAATGTAGTATCTGTCATGCATCTTGCTGGCATGAACAGCAGCTGCAAGGAGCTCAGGTCAGAGTCCCTGCCCAGCAATTTACTACTATTCCCCTCGGGCTGCAGCTGCAGGCATGCTATCGGAGTCCTACGAGTGCGTGTGCAATGTGCCATCTTTGGGAATGTGCGCAACAAATATTAGATGAGCTCCAACAGATGGGTATGATTCCTGTCCTCAACGACATAGCTGCCAGGTGGGACTTCCTTGGTGCAGTTCTGGATGGTGACATCAAGGAACATGATGTCGTTCTGATGGTCTCTCTCAATGGTGCTCAACTATATGATAGCAAAGAGTCCGATTGTTGGATGGATGTATGGGTGATACTCAATTTACCTCCCCAGGATCGATATTGCAAGCTACATGTTCTCCCTGGCAGCTTTATACCCAGTCCTCACAAGCTGAAAAACCTGGACTCATTCCTCTTCCTGGGTATGCATCACCTTGCAGCACTCCAATGCAAGGGACTGTCAATATGGGACAGTCTCACGGATTCACGCTATATTTCTTACCCATACCTTATGTTTACAATGGCAGATGGTCCAGGACTCATTTATTGGGACAGTATGGTAGGCCATAGTGGAAAGAATGGCTGCTGATTGTATTGCAGTGTTCTAGGTTGTCACAAAAAATGTGGAAATCATTATTATCTGGCACTCCTGTGCCCTTGAGATCACGCTCCCACTACAAATGGGCACCTGGATATCGATGTGTTTGAGCTACCTGAGGGTGGTTCCACTGAGTATGCAGATAATCTTCAGCAGATCGTGTCTGTCTGTAATTAAACTCAATGGGACTGCACAAAGACGGATACTGGTCTGACCAAACCCCTGCTTATCCTCGGATTACAACCTGCTCACTGTTGCGAATGCGGAGTGAGCACACCACTGGCCTCGGCTTCACAGGCTATTACCAAGCCTGGCGAGGTAAGAGAGAGAGAGGAGATGAGCTCAAGCACACCAATCACCCCAAAGGCATGGGGATAACAAGTGGTCAAAGCTGGGGATGCCAGCTGAGACACTTGGGTTTATATAGTACAGAGGGGAGCGCACGGACCATAGGGTCCGTGGGATAATCTACTATACATGGCTAGTACAAGTACACGAACGTGAGAGAGTTCCCACCAGGGTTAGCGGAGATTACAGGGGCATGCCAGCCATGAGACATGACGTCATATGATGTCATGGTCTGGGCCCGGTCATGTGATAGGTCATGTGATGGGAAAAGAGAGGGGCATGAAGATGGTTCATAACACTCACTTGCTTGGCGTCCTGCTGTGCATGACAACGGATATCATGCATCTTGCTGGCAACATCTCCGACCTCCTCATTTCCCTCTGGTGAGGTACTCTCAATGTAGGTCCCAGTGATGACAAGGCCACCTGGGACTGGGCCATTCTACAGGACCAGGACATTTGGATAGCACATGGCAAGCAAGTTGAGAGAGCCGGGTACCACCTTCTAGGATCATTTGATTGTAAGCCCCGCAACATCGCTGAGAAATTAAATACCCAATACAAGACATGGGAATTTCAGTTGTATATATTTGGCCTTGCCCCAGTCCTTCTGCAGTCACTTCTTCCTCTGAAGTACTGGACTCATTTCTGCAAACTTGTGTGTGGTTTTCAGACTATGTGCCAGCATGCCATTACTTCTCAGTAGCTGCAAGATGCCCACACATTCCTGTGCTCCTAGGAGCTCGAGTTCAAGCTGCTTTATTACCAGCTTAAATATGACCAACTTCATTTCATGCACCCAGCTGTACATCAAATAACTCACCTTGTCTCAGAGGCCATTCAAAAGGACCCACCGATCTGCTATGCCCAATGGACAATGGAGCATACTATAGGTAACCTAGGACAAGAGATCAGACAGCTGTCACGCCCTTATGCTAACCTTGCCCAAGAAGGTGTCTGGCATTGCCAGATGAATGCACTCATATCCATCATGCCAGAACTCGATACCCCTCCCAAGAGTCTTCCACAAGGTTCCATTGATCTCAGTGGGGGCTACATTCTCCTTCGCAAGTGGTCCAAGCACCCTGTCCTGCCTGGGCCACCTCTCGCTGAAGCCATTGGCAAGATCCTCCCCATTGGTCAAGAACTTCCTCATATAGTCAAATGGGCCTGTCTTCTTTTGCCGAATGGACAGGTTACTCGTTCTGCATGGAGGGAAACCCTGAAAGCACCTCAACATTTGTGCATCTCCCGCAACATCAAGGTATTTTTTAGATTCAATACTAGATCTCACTAACTATGTACTTCCAGCTCACAGTAAACCAGAAGGTCTGTGTTGTGGAGGTACAGTACTACATCCAACTTGCTGTGACCACTCCAGCAGATGGCTGGAGCCTCCATGACATTGTGATTGTCAAGTTTTATTCTGAGCCACATATCTAACTACTGCAACAGTCCTCACAAGTCCTCACAGCATCAACGCTCCTTGATACCATCAGTATTGTAGATATTACTTCTATTCATAGTGTTGTTGCAATGATACCTACTAAGTTAGTCTTACCATCTGGAGTTGAAGAGGTGTGGTTTTGTATGGTTGAAAAACCCAGGCTCAACTTGTCTGATCTTGGAGCACTCCATGGACTGTACTCAGACAGTGATAACAATGATGACCACGGCAATGATGTAGAATAGCTTTCTCTACTTGAGGCCATACATATTCATTGTACTACTTATGCTACAACCACACTGAGCGGATGCACTTGGTAAACTCATCCTTGAGTTCTTCTGCGAACACGCACTTCACCATACCCTCTGTTTTGATCAGTGAGTCATTGAAAGGTTGAATCAAATATTTTGAGGTGACACCAACTGGTGGAGTGTGTCTGCGGATGAGTAAATGACAAGGCACAGCACAGCACCTAGAAGTGTTAGTTTGGTCAGAAACTTTAGTCTCTAATAAGTATGTACCTGATAGATGTAATAGAGTCATCGAGATCAATGACTGAGTTGCTGATCTCAACTGTATCTTTGCAGGCAACTTCGTCATTGCCTTGAACAGTGCTGTTGTTAAAATTATTGGATGATTGACATGATCAAAAGCAAAATGAAAGACATACATGTCAACAGCAGTGATATCTTCTATGAAACTGCTGTTTCCAACATCAGTCTCGGTTTCAGTCTTGGTTTCAGTTTTGGTTTCAGTTTCAGTTTGTCTATACAATGTCAAAATGTATATACAATGGTAAATATGATACTTACACATCTGCCCTCTCAACTGCGTCCTGTTTGACATGGAGAACAATATGCTGTTGAAATACTAAGCCTTAATGTATTGTAGATACTGTGCAACACACACCTTTGTACCCAGTTGTTGAACATTAAGGGTAAGTGTATAAATGTCCCACTGGGGGACAATGTTATCGATGTTGAGTAAGATAACATCACCGGACATATCAAGAACAGGGGCTTTGTGGATTGGGTGATCTGACATACTCGGCTATTAGGCCAAGAATGATGGAAGTTTATTTAAATAAGGTTTAGTGGCACTAACAGGGCACAGAATCTGCCGAGTCGGAAGTGCCCCTAACAATGCTACCAATGCGTGCTCTCTATGCTCTTCTTCCATTCCCCATTTCAGCTTTACTGTTTCTCTCTTTTATTCTGCCATGAACTCTTTTAACTTTAACTCTTTCAGCCAAGGAAGTGACCTTCAGCAGGATGCCCTGGGTTACGCTAGCCGAGATGTCAACACACTTAGGTATCCTGTGCCAATGTTCTCAGGAGCAAATACTACCAGGGTGTTTCAGGTATGTTCTATTTTGGGTCTGATCCTCTCACAAGGAACCAGATGGACTGGTTTAGGGTGCATATATGCAGCAGGAAGTCACCGCTTTGAAGGAACATTATAACGTGCTCGAGAAAGAACTACTTAAGGTCACAACAGAGTGCAACACAATCAAGTACATACTCTTTAGCTACAGCCTAACTAATAAACCATCTGTGTTAGAGCGCTATTTGACCAGCTCTCAACGACCTTTGGCACAGCCACTCATGCAGGGCTTGTCAAGGCTGCAAAGACTTCTGATATGTACCCAAACATAAGATTCTGGATGCAAGCAGCCTACAACGAGTGGTCCAACCTATCAGAAGGGCTTTCCCACCCCCAATTCAAGTTCGCCTGGCTTGAAGATGAATGAGGAAATATCATTTCAGAGGATACCCTCAAGGCTATGCAGAAGAAGATACATGGAGCATGGGTCGAGCTCGCTAATCAGAAGACACCAAAAACTTGGGGCAAGGCTACTGCATTGGCAAAGGAATTCATGTGCCAACTCACATACAAGGGGTTTCTATTCATAGAGCTTGGCAAGAATGACTGGAAGGTTGAGTACCTTTGCTCACTCGATTATCCAGGCTGGGTTCACAACAACCTCAATGCTGAAGGGAACTTGGTCAAGGACAAGCAAACAAAGGTTGAGGACAACAGTAGCAGAAGCCAATTGATTATGAGCATGAATAGGAAATGCAAGGCAAAGCAAACAAAGCTCGAACCAGTAGAAAAGAGGTTAAAAGGTATGCTATTTTTTATCTATCAACATCTCGGAACACTTCATTTGGACAGGTTTGGACTCAGACTTGATGTTTTCAACTGTCAGCAGTGACTTGCCCACCGACTCACCTCTTCCTGAGTCATTGGAAGCCAAGATGGCTGTGGGTTTGGCCTCACATTCACCTATGGCCAGCCCACTACCATCTCTACCCTTGCCTCTAGCAAGTGCCTTGTCAGATTCGGACTCACTTGCAGCCATACTGCCACTTCCCAAGCTGCCACCCCCGAGAATATCCACTCCTGTTATGGTGGAAGTGTCAGACCCTGACCACCCCCAGGACATACCTTGTAGTGGGCCAGTTCTAGGCGACATTGAAATGGACTGTGTAAGTGACTCAACCAAGCAGGCACCAGTTATTGTGAACCCACTGTGAGTAACATCTATATTCATGAAACTAGAATGTTAACATCTTATGGAGTGGCATACTTACTAAGACATCACTGAAGATCAAGATACAATACCTCTTATACCTGTGATGCCAGTGACTCCAAACAGTGATGGGAAGCCAGGTGAGAGTACAGATCAGACCAACAAGATTTCTGGTGGTAAGCACAAAGGTGTCAGTCACAAAATGCGCCCAACAAAGAACAAAACTGGCTAGTATGTGATCCTATTCTCTATAATACATGGTTACTTCATTGATTGTGATTTGCACCAGCAACCTATGTGCCTGGCACTAGCTTGCTCATGTCAGCAGGAACGGATCAAGTGATGACTTCCACTAGTATTGGAACACGCTCAGTGAGAACCAACATAATGTAAGTGAGAACACAATGTGTGTAATCCTTCTAATCTGTACATTAGGCATATTGAACAGAGACCGCAAATTTGGTAAGGTTTGGTTCTTCAACAGGCAAAGAGGTCTAACCTTGAGATAGGTTGCAGGAGATGAATGGAATAAAGTGGCATTCCAAGGACTGCTTCTTTAGATTCTTGAAGCCCTGGACTCTGGCAGTGACTTGGACTGTCTCACATTTCCTTTGGACCTTATTCTGTAGGTGCGGTTGTATGTGTACTGTAGACGGGAACCATGTATTTAGATGGCATCAGATGGAATCATTGGGGATCATTAATTTCAAGTCGTGGTAACTCAAAGGCAGCAGATAGTAGCATAAGTGTGCATCTAGTACATACTGCAGTATACAGACAGTGTCATATGGGAGCCACTGTAAGCATGTATCAGTCAAACAGCGCTGCAAGGAGTGGATGCTGTGGTATGATCACATATGCACAAACACAAATTATCATTACTTGGCATTTGCCATCACATCACAGTATGCAGTTGTACTATCACTTTATTAGAGAAAAGTGCTACAAGATGATCCCATATGTACGCTGCAGGAAAGTATGGTCTGACATAGTCTAACATGCCCAAACACGCCCAGGCATGTCCAATTTTCACTGGGATTCACCCCTGGTAATGCATGCTACATGGATTACATGCAGCAATGATATGTGCAGTGTATATGGGAACAAGTCAGGTGACCAACTGGCCCAGTGGGGCCTGAGGTGAAGGCAATGAATCCACCCAAACCAGGAAGTACCGAGTGGCTGAGCCAGTTGTTGAAGTACTTCTGTATGTTCAAGGTCACTGGACTAGATTGTGATGAAGATCATGTCCTGTACACAGGGTTGTACTTGGAGGACCTAGCCTCCCAGTGGTATGACCAGGAGGTCAAATCACTGAATTGAGTGATCTGGTTCTGGTTCTTCAAGGACCTGATCACCAGACTGTTCAAACCCTTCATGCATGAGACCTCAGCACAGAATGCAGCAGACCAGTACAACCACAAGAGGTTTTCCCCTGAGAAGGGGGCCCTTGCCTTCTACAATGACCTCAGGCGTCATGCATACCAGATGGTACAATCTCTGGATGATTATTCATTCAGGAGGAAATTCCTCCATGGGTTACCCCACACGATTATATGGATGTATATTTGAAGCTTGTGGTATATACGCTGAACACTCCAGCATCAAGGAAATTCTCAAGGAGGTCCAGTGGATGGAGACAGCCCAGAAGGCCATTAGCCTGCACATGAAAACAAGCCACTTTGGCTCTGGGGGAAAAGCCTCCCAAGGATGAAATGGTTTGTACCCACAGAGAAAGAGGACTGAAGGGACCTTGGGTGATATGCACAAATTTGTATGTCACAGGAATATGCTGTTCCATTATAGGATGGCCAACTTGCCAAGACTGTAAGTCAGGGCAAGGCAGGAGCAAGTGCTCCCCAGTCAAAGGGTCTGATGACCTAGATGAAAGGACAGTTTCAACCCCTGGATAAGGGGAGAATGCAGGGTATCACCTGCTTCCATTGTGGTAAGGAAGGCTATATGGCCAACCAGTGTGATCAACCTTGCAGGGATATACCACCAGTGGGAAAACTGTGACTGTACACTGTAGATGTACAAGAAGATGAGGGGAATGAGCCCCCAACCAACAATGTTGATACTACACTCAACAATGAGGTAGCAGCCCCTGCCAACCCTGAACATGTAGCAGAGGCTACTGAGGGGGTTGATGATGACCCTGCCAATGAAGGACAGGCGGTTGATGACTGCTTTGAGCTGTATTCAGAGTGCTCAGACATCCAAGAAGACAATGAACCTGTCGCCTACTTGGGTGCCATGCATAACCCACTGGACAATGACCAGTCCATGCAGTGCATGGTAATGGAGGTCACCAATGGGGACTCAACCCCATTGGGCCCTGGGATACAAGGGGATGATGACCCCTAGCTGAGATGGACATGGTCCCTGATATATGGGTGATCCATGAGGGCAGTGACTGCCTTAAGTGCCAGTGATGTATCACCTATATTATAGCTGATATTGATGAGAGAGACCCCTCACTGAGTGCAGCCCAGTCATACCCTTCTGAGTATGCTCAATAGGAGTACAACTGGGGCTGGGACAAGTGCAATTGTGCACAAATAATGGGACATAGCCTTGATATTGACCATGTCTGCGTAGCAATGGCTGAACTTGCTAAACAGATTCGCATTTTTGAGGGATAACAAGTGTTCCTTGCTCAGAACCTCAGATCCAAGGCAGTATGGGCAGGCCCACATACCTCATTCACCAGGCAAGAAGTTGCCACATTATATGATATAATTGTAGAGGAGCTCATAGAGTGATCCCCACTCTGGATCAAGATGTATCTGGATGACCTAGTGGTCAAGACTGCACACAGGTCAATGGTCATCCCATGGGATGGACCACCTGATCTCACACAAGGTGTGGCTGGCCACACTCACTGTAGCATACCCAGGTGTGATGGGGGGACTGAACCCCTGCTCCTTCAGGTATGCAATGCATACATGGATGGGGCCTGGGGATAACCCCAGTATATGACCAGTGATCACACTGGCACCATGCAAGTGTGCAAGGGCCTGGATCACCATCAATGGGTGTCTGGCCTACACAATGATTGATACTGGTAGTACCAGCAATTTTGTGAGCCCTGCATTCGCAAAGGTCACCCAGATGGAGGTATATCCTCTCACTCAACAGCTCATGCTGCAGCTAGGTTGCATAGGCAGCCACTCAAAGATCACCCATGGGGGTGAAGCTCCTATTACCATTGGTGGGTTTACCACCCACATGTATTTCAATGTAGCCAATATCCACTGCTATGATTGTATCCTCAGGATACCCTTCCTATGACAACATCACACCCCATTGTTAATTTCGCATCTAATTCATGGATTGTGGGGGGTGTTAGCATCCCCCTTCTGGACAAATCCTCATCTGGTGCTAGGGGCACCCACTGCCCCAGCACCACCCCAAACTCCCAGTGACTCCTATGTGAAAAATCTAAGTAAAAGGGCAGTGATTGCCCACTTAGCTGCTGCCCAAGGAGTAGCAGGAACAACTATATTTACCTAAGTAAAAGGGCAGTAATTGCCCACTACATAGCAATAGTGATAAGGTAAAGCAAAGACTGGTACTCACCTCAGCCGCTGCCCAAGGAGTAGCAGGAACGACTTGTGAAAAATCTAAGTAAAAGGGCAGTGATTGCCCACTCAGCCACTGCCCAAGGAGTAGCAGGAATGACTATATTTACCTAAGTAAAAGGGCAGTGATTGCCCACTACACTAATTAGCAATAGTAGTAAAGGGAATATATATATAAGGTAGGCAAAGATGCGAGGGGGAAGTCCAATCAACTCTGAAGCGAAACAAGCAATCTTCCTAAGGAAATGGTAAAGGCAAGGAGAAAACGGCATGAAGTTATGGAATGAGAATGAAGCGAAGATAGGGTAAAGAAATGACATAAGGAATGTGTACTGATATGCCATTGGACACAAGTCCGGCCTTCCTATCCATTTCCGACTGCTTCTATAGGACTTCGGTAACTCCTATGTAGGAGTTGTAGGAGTTTGTCCGGAACTTCATTAAGGAACCTCGGAGTTGGATAGGAGGGCCCGGAGGAGATCGGAGTTGTCATCTCTAACACGACTGAGGAGAGCCCAGAAGTGAAAGGGAATATATATATAAGGTAGGCAAAGATGTGAGCACAAAGTCTGATCAACTCCGAAGCGAAACAAGCAATCTCCGTAAGGGAATAGTAAAGGGGCACGAAGTTATGGAATGAGAATGAAGCAAAGATAAGGTAAAGGGGAGCCCAAGCCTCCAAGAATGCAGGTGCCCAGCCTGCTGAGACAGCACCACTGCCTGCCACCCCCAGCGCTTGAGGAGTGCATCATCTCCAGTCCAGCCACCACTACCCTAACCAGTGTCAAGGGAGGTACCTCAACCCTGCAGGAGCATATTGCTCCACATACTCAGGAGCAGAGCTCCAGCACACCTCTTGTATTGTGCATTATGGACCAACTGTCAGAGTCCATGTCCACCACTACCCAGAAGAGGGGTAGCTCTTCTAAGGGCTGACCACAAGGCCCAGTTATCCTATCAGGGAAGAAGCCCCTCCTCCCTCACAATGCTCTGTCATTTGATACCCCTGATGGGGTGTGGATCCACTATGTTGAAAGGTGGCAGTGCAAGTGCCCCACTGATGACCAGCACTGGACAATCCAGAAGGTATTCCCTGGGGCTACTGGCACCTCTATCATCCTGGATGACCCTGACTCAGAGCTGAATGCTCCTACCCTCCTTATGGACCAATTAGCTCCTGTTTCCCAAGTGTTATGAACCATCTTCATGCCCCTTTCTTTTCTCATCACATGACTAGTGACATGACCAGGCCCAGACTATGACATCATATGAAGTCTAGCCCCTGTAGATACTAAATGGGGTAATAACACAAGGTAATCACATGCATGATATGTAGATAAAAAGGAAAGGCCTGTCCTGGTAAAGGGGCAATCCTCTTATTATACTCCTATGTACTGATCTGTAAAATAACCACTTGGTTCACTTCACCTGTATGAGTAAGGAGTGAGGACAGGGTGCTGAGTACCCAATATAACAACCTTACACACCCCTCTTGATCTGGCCATATGCATTGGTGTGAGTTACACCCACCCTGCTTGGTCTGGTCATATGCATTGAGATATCCTACTTGATCTGGCCATATGAATCTGGCCATATGAATCAAGATAAGTCATGCCTACCCTGCTCAGTCTGGCCATGTGAATTGAGGTCCTTCATATCCACCCCACTTGGTCTGGTCATATGTATTAGAGTCAGACCTACCCTGCTTGATCTAACTTTATACACAGAGGTGGATCACACAGTACACATTTTCCAGTATCATCCATATACTACATGGATACATGTAAGATGGGCCTGACAGTGTCTTATGTGCCCAATATATCTTGGGCCCATCACAGTATTATCTGTCTTTTGCTGGTATGGATGTATATGACTGTATTGTGTGTTACCTGTTCCTTTGATTTTCTGCCCTTTTCTTTGATTCTTTTCATTGTTTCCATGGCTATTTGGATATCAATCCTCATCAGCACCACCCTGCTTATATCCTCTTATCCCCCTCTCCTTGTGTGCTATCCACAGATTATGTGAATATTGCACACATCTAGATGTTAAAGTTCCACATGATATAGTGCCTTCTCATGATTCATCAGGCATATATTATCTAATCTGGTCACCCAACCCTGCCATATGTGAATACAATACAATACCCTGTCAAATTGACATTGCAATACAGATATGGTTGTATAAGCCATATATATATGTATTTGTGTGACCAGATTGCTTTTTCATACTATCAAATGGATGACAACAGAAAGCTCAAATGATAGCATTGATACCTCTGTATACATATCTTGTTAAGATCATATAAAAGTGGGACAAGAGAGGAAAGGCACACTATTTCATTTATATCCCAATATACCATGTCTAAAGATATAATAGCTTTATTTCAGCACTTAGATCAAGTACCTTGTCTTTGTTTAGAATGATTCATAGATTTGCATAACACAAAGTAACATACAGTCTACCAGATCAGCATGTAGATTACCCAGGAGTGCATACAGATAGTAAAGCAGGTATATTGGTATAGATAAATATATAGCTTGTCAGCTAGGTATATAGCTTGTCAGTTGGGCATATAGACAAATAAATCAATTTGTAAGAACATATATACAAGTAGTCTTTCATGAAGACACTATTATTCAAAACACCCTGTAAATGGATGAATATCAACACAACCATATCAGATCTTATTATCATATTAAGTTAATTGCATACAATTAGAATACTCAGTTTTGTGTATATATAATCAAATATAAGAGTATGCACATGTTAATCATGTCAATTGTGCATAACTGAAACCTCTAGTAGTGCACAATACTCTATTAGAATCATGGTATAACCCATGGTTAACCCTGAAGTATTACCTTGCTTGGCAAGGTCCAATAAAGGATTGTGGTGTCATCATTATCATCTGTGCTCTTCACTGCGCCTGTTGCTCAATATCATTTTATGCTCATGATTCATTTTTCGTATTAAAGAATCTATGTACCATATGCTTCGCTCTCAGTCTACAAGCAAGGTGATGTCCATCAGCAACACCGACCGCTTGTTTACAAAAAGGCCCTAGTATACACTGCTTTCTGTGGTTGTGCTTACCCTTTCCCCAGGAAGGGACCATAACCTCTGCATTTGGAATTATCTCTTTCTTCTTGCTTCCCTGCTCTCCCAAAAGAGCATGCTTCTTGTCAGAAGAAGAGCAAAAATATGTTGTGTTTTCTCTCAAGGAAGAGGGGGCCATCTCACAGGATGACAAGACAGACAACTTCAGCTGGACAGAAGTCATTAAAGCAACCAAATCACCTCATGTCTTGATTCTTTGCTTTGTCCTGTTTTTCAATGGTACGGCCGAATGTTTCCATATACTTATGTAACATGAGCTCATCCCACACCTCTCAGGCTCGGCCATGTATACCTTGTCTTAGCGAGTCTTGTTTATATTGCTATCCTTCATTTACACTAATCTTTAATGGATAGTGTTGACCTGTCGATTGTGGCTGCTCTTAGTTACATGGGCAAGCAAGCTCCACTTATGAGCATTCCTCCATCCTCCACTGCTTTTACCTGTGCGTAGCTTTGGAAAACCATCTCAAAGATGCTAATTTCCAACTGTAATCAGGTTCGATGATCTTTGCCTTTATATCAGATTGTTACCGCTGTTGTGGGCTGATAACTATATTTTTTTCTATATTGGAGGTTGTAGGATTTTCCTTGTTTTATGGTATGCATTCGCAAACGCAACAGGTACATGGTCCTGATATCCTCGCAGCAAGTAAATCAAGCCACGTCTGCTATGCATCCCTGTTCCTCTTGTCCATAGGGACCTGCTGCGCTTTGCCTGCACTGGCGACATGGATGGCCAACAATAGCACACCACATTGTTGGAGATGACAACTCCGATCTCCTCCGGGCCCTCCTGTCCAACTCCGAAGTTCCTTAACGAAGTTCCGGACGAACCCCTACAACTCCTACATAGGAGTTACCGAAGTCCTATGGAAGTGTTCGGAGATGGATAGGAAGGCCGGACTTGTGTCTAACGGCATATCAGTACGCATTCCTTATGTCACTTCTT
>JBBPKT010000070.1:0-46314 GCA_038089395.1 Pulveroboletus frians
ATGTGCGTTTAGCTCTTGGTCAAGCACCCTCGCAGCTAGAGCAGGAGCCGACTCTGTCGCCGCCTTTGGTGTCGTCTTGAGTTCGTCGACCTGAAGGAGAATTGATAAACCAGAGTACATCAGCAAGGTCAATGGTCTTGCCGACCTTCAAAGCAAGATCTTCTTTCACTCCCTCCAGCTCTTGAAGCTCGCCTTCTATTTGGTTCTTTGACATGCTCTGCACGAGGTCTCCAGCCAACAACAGGGAAGGTGCTCCTTTTTCTTTCCCTTTTATGTCCTCTCCTTCGCCAATGGGGGCAGACGGCAACTTACCGCTGAGCCCATCCCTGAGCTCCTGGATTCGTCGTAGGACGCTTTCGAGTGCCTTCTCCGCGTGTGTTATCGCATCCGAAAGCCGCCCAGGGGTCAGATCAAGGGCCATACTCAATTTATAATGAGCTTCAGCGATCTGTCGCGAGGATGTCGGCAACAGGTCGACCTTGAGGGCAAGACCTGCAGAGTAATCGGTTATTGCTTGGTCGAACTTTTCTGAACATAGGGGTCAATAATCTGGCAATGGTATGGCACTAGAACTGCACCAGTTTCCAGGGAGACGTCTCCCAGCGCAATATAGGTATCTGCGAGTTTCAGCTTGATATGATCATCCCCCCCGTCTCCTTGTTCATATATACCACGTGCGAGTTCAAAGACTTCCCAGGCGGCGTTGAAATCATCTTCCGGTTCGCCTTCTTCGCCGTCGTCTTCGTCATCGCTTTCGTCAGGTTCTTGGCCCATAAGATCGATCGCCCCCTCCTCCTCCCCGTCCCCTTCATCCCCAAACTCCAATATGGGTCCATTGCCATTGCCTAGGGCTACGACGAAAGCGCATATGTCAGATGCAGTAACAGACCCGAACGAGCAGCCTCTTACGTTTCTCCTCGGACTGTGAGCCGGGCTCGGGTTCTTTTCCCAGCACGGATGCTTGTGATATCGCATTCTCCAAAAGCGCTTTCCCATATGCAAAGTACAAATCTGCCATCCCCGGTGCGCCTTCGTGGTACTTTTGCGTCCTGTATGGAGACAAGTGAGCATGGGCAGACTGTTGTGGGAGGTGGATGACTCACTGCAACTCGAGCGCGGTGGCGTAATGTTCTACGGCTTGTTCATATTTTTTGAGCGCGAATGCGCGTCGAGCGTGTTCGAGCGCTGTCTCGACAGTCATTGTACAAGACATGTCAGTCATGACTTGAACGTCGGCGGTCGGATAGCTGAGACGTTCACGTTGAAGATGGCATGAAGGAGATACAAACGTCGACTTACGATGTCATTAATTATGTGGGTGGTGGTCCACTTGAAGCGCGTCGATGACGCGGGTCGTGCTATTGACAAGTGTGATGGATGCACTGCCACTCCACGCGTAGGATACATCAAGGGTATTCAAAAAAAAGGTAGATTACACCGAGGAAAGTGGCCTGGAAAGAACGTGACCCCAACGTCGAGCATCCTCAAAGTCAAATTAAAATCCGCGAACCAAAAGTGACCTCGTGAAGGGGAGCTATCCAAAGCACTACGATTGACTTGTATCAAGGGGGAACAGCGTCGGCGCATGAACAAGGCAGTAGAGAAAATCAAACCCCGTTTAGCAGGTAATATCTATATCAAAGACGCCCCTGCATTTCGCTGCTGTATGTTTGAACTGTTCTGACCAAGATGGGTCGAGGACGGGCTGAATGCACCGTATCCAAATCCAGGTCCAAACGCGGAAAGGACGCTGGTCCCATTGCTGAAACCTCCGAACGGTGGTGTCGATGCAGAAGACACGAGTGTACTCGGTACACCGCCTACAGGAGACGGAGCGGACATTGTAGTAAACATTGTTGCTCGGAACGGGTTTGCAGCGCCAAGCGTCCCGGTAGCCTGAGGCCGGAGTCCAACACCAGGAGTAAATCCCCCGTTCACTCTCTGCGAAGGAAGAGTCACGCCCGTTGGCTGGGAGTTTAGGGTCCCAGCTGTATTGCTTTCCTTGCCCTTGCCGAACTCGGAGAGATTAAGATTCATGGGTAGCGAGGGAGTAAACGAATGGGTTGGTTGTGCAGTCGGATCAGGTGTCGCGGTGCCGGATTGAGGGATGGGGGGAAGAGACTCCAGTAGCGTTGCACCAAAACTGGAAGTGGGTTTGAATGGCTTTACCCCACCGAAACCGGTATGCTGAGGTTTGATAGGACCATTTACTGGGATCGAGGGGGCGGGAGAAGAAACTGTGGTGTCCATTAGTTGGGAAGTGAGTGGTTTTGAGGTTTCCAGGCTTATGGCTGCGGTAGCCGAACCAAGACTCTTCGTACCTTCTACACCCGGCCGTCCGAGACCCATGGAAAGTTCCAAAAGAGTGGGCGGTTTAGGAACAGGCGGAGCTGGGGTCACCGGAGTACCGAATGGGTTGCGCGAGCCTGTCTGATGCGATCTCACAGGCTGTGCACTGGGAGACGACAGATTGTCGACAATGCTGGCGTGTGGTGTAGACGCCGGCCGTATAGGTAGTTCTGCTGGTAAAGTGAGATTGCAGGTTACTCGTCAACTGAAAAAGAGAACCTGATTGTGGTGCAGGCAGCGGCGGCACGGGAGGGATCCCATTGCTATGAGGTAGGGGCACTCCAGTTACTTGCGGAAGAAACACACTTTGCCTAAACGGATTTGGGCCAGTATTTTGAGGTTGTAGAAATGTAATACTCAGATCAGACTCCAGACCAGTTGCTTGCTGGGGAATGAACGTCGAAAATGGCCGGTGCTGTGGAGCTTGCTGTGGCTGGATGGTAAAGCTAGGGGCCTGAGACGATGGTAACGGCTGAGCCGGCTGAAAGGGTTGTGCAAACTGAAGTGGCAAGGAGGGCAAGAAGCCGGTAGATTGAATCTCTACTTGTCCGCCAAATGGCTGAGACGTAAAAGCACCGGTCATCTGTCGCTGGACAAAAGGGTTGTGTCCCGTCTGCTGTTGGAACTGATTGCCTGTGGGGCTGGATGTTGATGTTTTTGTTACGAAGAGGCCAATGGTGTAAAAACAGAACTCGCCTGGCAGTAACGGGGCGGTTGGAAACAGAGGTCTGCTCCACTTCAATGGAGTTGAAGAAATCGGCTACCCCTCGTTCAACGCCAGGCTTACTACTAGATTCAGGAGGAGAGGACGAAGGTTTGACCGATGATTCGGTAGTCGACGAGTTCATTGACGTTATCGGGGTACCTTGTATAAACATGAATGGAATTCGGGCGGATGGACGGACGGACAGAATACCTTTGGGGGCTGAAGGAGCACCACTGTGGCCTTTAGAATTTCGTTCGGCGGCTCCTTTGTTTGCCTTGTACTCGATCCTGTTCTGCTCAAAGTTTGGATCGTTCAAGTATTCCTGAAGCGAACTCGCGAGAGAAACCGGGGCCTGTCGTTTTATCAAGAATTATTCATATTAGGGACGTAGGGGACCCACGTGCTTCAAGTTTGGCACTGGAACATTTAAAAGATTCTGCAGTTTCTTCGCCACGTTGAGGTAGTCGACGACTCGCTCGGTTTGACTGCAGAAATTACGATAAATGCTCAGAGCTTCTTGTGCATCGTATTTCGACATCTCGAAGTAGTGCTCTGAGGTTCACTTAGCCCGACAGGACCAGTGATATGAGTGAGAATCCTCACCCAGCACGTTTATCACGCCTTCGTTACCCGCCTGAAACAGGATGAGGAGATCCTTGACAAGCATCCTCAAAGCCGTCATCGTGAGCTCATCCTCCAGATCATCCAGATAAAACTGAATATGGTTAGACAGTAGTTGTGGTTTATACTGTAGCTTACCCGACATTCCACCAGTGCGTCGACCATCCCTTGCACTGTCTTTGTTTCCCTAAGCAAGCCCTTCTCCACCGTCATGACACGAAGCTTGCGACCCATTATTGTCTTGCTTCTTTGAGGACCTTTAGATTTCGTGGATGATGCTTTCGATGGAGGTGCTGTGGTATATGCCATGTCGTCTTCGAGCGAGTTGTTCAGGCGCATATCACGGTTTGTTTCGGCCTGTACCCGGATTGCATCGTGTTTGAGTTCACGGTACGCCCGTATACGGGAATCCAAGTAGAGCGCATAATGTTGCATGTTTTGAGGTGCATGATAACCTATTCCGAGGCCGTAAGGAGGTGTATGGCGACGCCAAGCAGAGCGCCTTACCTTCCCAATTTCCAGCAGAAACATTGCGTAAACGCAGGACCTCCGAAGAGGAGAGGTGAGATAGCACGTTGTCGGTTGCTCCATTGCGAATCATGGTGTGTAAGACAATCAAAGCCTTGAATACGACCTGTGGGACCCACGATAAAATGGGTCAGACAGAGAATGAGGTCGCTAATAAAACTCATTGCGCACTATGGCATTCGGTTCTCGGAGACGAGGGACGAGGGCTTTGCAGACGTCGTGAACGGCGCCATCTTCGGACCAGGTGGCGGCTATGATGGGATCTAGGTACTGAGGAGACGAGCGTTGCGGGTTAGGTGGGATCGAAGACGAGCGGAGATCGTACCTTTGTCTTTGGGGGGGCAGGCTTTGGCTTACAAGCCAACTTGACGACCTTGTCGAAGCTCGACATGTCCCCAACCTGCAGTCGCCTGCGGTCGAGTTTCCTTGAGTATTTCTCCAGATTTCGAACTCAGCCTCGCCAATGTCGCCAGTCTAATGCTTCCGTTGCTACACTTGACCTGATGACAGTATCACCGTGAAGACTGCCCTGACTGTCGCAATAATATGAGTACGTCAATGATGTGGTCAAGTTGCTGGCTGTAGTTCCCACGGACGATCTTATGTGTCCTCGATGACGTTCCAGAGCAGACGCATCTCTTTTCACCGCCATGGCGTCGCCGTTCGCCATGTTGCGTCTGTGCTGGGTTTCTCGATCCTGTTGTGGACCCTGTCCTACAACTATCTCAAGCAAAGTGAAGGACCGTTCCTCCGGGAGGACGTCTTCTTTTGGCCTCCAGAAACCCCCGAAATGTGGGCCGACAGGGCTTCCCAAGTAAAGGATGCATTCTTGCACGCTTACCACGGATACGAGCAGTATGCTTTCCCCCATGATGAATTGCGTCCTATTTCCAACATGAGCATCGACAAGTAAGCCTTGTACAATACGAAGCTGTCGCATTGACCCCAGCGATGATAGCTTCAATGGCTGGGGTGTTACTGCCGTGGACGCCCTTGATACAATGCTTCTCATGGGACTAGAGGACGAGTATGCTCGTGCCATCCCAATGATCACGGCCACCAACTTTTCGTTGCCTGCTGTATGTCCCCTGCAAGTCTTTCTTATCCCATGGCTTACTGTCACAGAATACTGATGTACCTTTCTTCGAAACGGTCATTCGTTATCTGGGTGGTCTTTTGTCTGCTTACGCACTGTCCATGAACAATATCTGGCGAGATAAAGCAGACGAACTTGCAACCAGACTTTCGCCCGCCTTCAGTACATCCTTTGGATTCCCGCGATTTGCAGTCGATACTTACAAGTACGCCGAATCCACGCTTCTTACTAGATACCTACTGCTTACATCCCCTTAGCTCCAGTAGAACCCCCAAAGTACAGTGGACTCCTAGCCCGCTCGCTGAAATAGCATCTTTTCAGATGGAGTATACATACCTGGGCAAGATCACAGGAAAGAAAATACATGTTGATCGTGTCCGTGCTACGTTGTCGCCTGTTCTCACCATGGCTGCTCCTAACAGCACTGTTGCAGGCAACAATGGTCACCCATCATTTTCATAACACTAACCTCAGTCTATCAGGAGGCATGTATCCAACCTATTGGAAGTTACATGACGGAAAACCAGCACACAGTGTGTGGTTTAAACTGATAATCCACCTGGCTCATTGACATTTACCCCGACAGTTCGGTTGTCGGTTGGAGCGGCTGCTGATAGCGCTCACGAATATACCCTCAAGCAGTTTTTGCTGACTGCTCAGTCAGACAGAGCGAATCTCGAAATGTGTTAGCCTTTTCTTCTGCTATCCAGACATGCGTTCTAACGGTATTTCGCAAAGACCTGCGATTAACCATTCACGTCATCAACAATCTCCTCTATCTTTCGTCTCAACGTCAGCTGCTTTATGTAACAGACTCAACTACCAACGGGAACAGGACCGCGACCTCGCACTCCTTCGAACACCTGTCCTGCTTCTTCCCCGGTCTATTGGCATTGGGAGCGCATCTCCTTCCTTTGAGTAACCTTGAGACCATCGGAATCAATATCACACAACTTGGTGATGATCTCCCTTCAAAACAGCGTCGAGGGTACGAAGCTGTTGCGGAATTTGACCTTACCGACCTACATCTTTGGGCTGCCGAGGGTATTGCACAAACGTGTTATCTTTCATATGCAGATCAGCCCTCGGGACTGGGACCAGACATCGTCGCCATGCGTATTGGCAAGTCCGGTGAAGTCAGATGGATGGATGCGATGCAGAAGTGGAAGGCGAATGGCCAGGTAGGTTTGCCGCCCGGTGTGGGTGATAAGCGCCCCTGGGTTGGTAATCCGAGGGCAACGACTACGTGGGAGAAACAAATCGATATCATCACAAGAGACTATGGTATCAGAAATACGGCTTATTATTTGCGGCCTGAGGTGTGATTGACGTTACCTCCATTGCGCGACGTTGCTAAGATCATCTGATGCAGGCAGTCGAGTCATTTTACATTCTGTGGCGGACGACTGGTGACGTCAAGTGGCGGCACAGAGGCTGGAGCGTTTTCCAGGCCATTGAGCGCGTCGCTAAGACACCGTCAGGGTATGCCAGCGTGGACAGAGTCCAGACTACGGATCCCGTCCTACAAGATTCAATGCCCAGGTAAGTAATTTCAAGTTGGGCTCAATTGCATGATCATCTCCCTATCATTTGACGCCAGCTATTTTCTGGCTGAGACACTCAAATATCTCTACCTTTTGTTCTTGGACGATGATATTGTTCCGCTGGAGAAGTGGGTTTTTAACACCGAGGCTCACCCACTTCCCGTATTTGACTGGACCGAATCGGAGAAGGAAATGTATTACAACGATGTGTAGACTCATCCACTCATGTCTGGCCATCGCCTTGTGGGCGCTGTCCTGACCCGGGAATTATACGGGCCAAGACCACGTTGATGCGCTCATCTCTACAAGACTAATGAAATGCGTCGACTAAAGTTGGTAGAGCCCCACTTCAAAAGGTAATTCAATTTAATCGGATGTGGACAGTACCTATTCTTCTTCTTGACCACCATGGCGGGCCTTAGGCAAGGCGAATTTGTGGGATCCTTGGACTGCGGAACAACGTGAGCTTCAAGATTGCTTCAGCATACAGCACGCAAGTCTGGGGCTCAACTAATGTATGTTATCGCCCTGGCTTTGCAGCTCAGTCAGGTTCATCATCTTTGATCGATATGCAAACATCGTCGCCCAATCTCAGTCTGAATTTCCTCAATATTATCCGAATCCAGGGTGAGTTCCAGCCATCTGCGGTGACATTCCAATGTAATTTATCAACTGGGCAGATGGCACGAGCATGATCCCGAGGAAATACAAAAGGTATCGGAAACCTGTATTGCCAACGCTTGCGAGGAATTGGAAAGCAGCGGGTGGGCCAAGGAAAGCGTCAAGGTGATAGGTTTGTACAACACGAGTCGCCCATACTTGTCACTACCATTTCGAGTTTCTCAAAGGTATCACGAACCAACGAGAGACCACGGTAGCATGGAACCGTAAAACCGGAAAGCCGCTATGCAGAGCTATTGTATGGACCGACTCGAGGACGAAAAATACGGTAGCCCATTACGAACAGGTGCTCGCAGATACTGGACTTGAGGTCACGATGGGTCACTTCAAGAAGGGAGAGGACGGTATCAGTGCCCTACAAGATATGTGAGATCGTCTGTTTTGTTCGCCTCCGGCGTTTTTTCTCAACATTCGGTCAGAACAGGGCTGAAACTCTCGACGTATTTTTCCGCAGTCAAGTTGCGATGGATGATCGACAATCATCCAGAGGTCAAAGAAGCTCATACGGAGGATAACCTACTATTTGGCACAGTAGAATCTTGGGTTGCATATGTAGGTGCCGCAATACCCCTTTCGGGGATGTGAATGACTCCACACTGGTGTAGAATCTGACAGGTGGACCGGCCGGAGGTATTCATGTTGGAGATGTAACGAACGCGTCGCGGACCCTCCTCATGAACCTCCATACACTAGAATGGGATGCTAGGATGCTCAGATTCTTCGCCCTTCGGTCATCCATTCTTCCAAAGCTTGTCTCTTCCTCAGAAGTCTATGGTCACATCGGAAGTGGGCCACTGAAAGGTGTACCCATTGGTGGCCTGGTCGGTGATCAGCAAGGCGCACTTGTCGGGAACAAATGTTTGAAGGAGGGGGAAGCTAAATGTACTTATGGGACGGGTGCATTCTTATTATTCTGCACGGGTGGCGAAATCGTTCGGAGCAGTCATGGACTGTTGAGCACCGTAACCGCTTTTATTGGGTATCCTGTTTCTAGCACTGAGGATTTGATTAGGTTGCGTACCAACCCGGTCCTGGCACTGCTCCTGTATATGCCTTGGAGGGAAGTGGTAAGTCGATGATCACCTCGCTAGCTGTTCTCCTTCCTCATTGAGGCCGGGGGCGATATTAGTGGGTGTTGCGGGGAGTGCTATCAAATGGTTTGCGTGGCGATTTAGGGTGTAAAGGATACAACTAACAAGCACCAGGCTGCGGGATTCCTTGGGTTTCATCAAGTCTGCGAGCGAGATTAACGATCTAGCGCGCTCCACTCCCGACTCTGGCGGTATATACTTCGTAACGGCATTTTCTGGTCTGCTGGCACCTTACTGGGATCCTGGAGCTACCGGGATAATCATCGGTATAAGCTCACTTCCCCTTTTGTTAAGGTTCGGTAATTTAGAAACTGACTGTTATGGTCCATAGGGTTATCTTCGTATACCACACCCGCTCATATTGCGCGTGCGGCGATAGAAGCCAACGCCTTTCAAACAAGGGCCATATTAGAGAGCATGAAACTAGACTCTAAGACGAACCTCAAACATCTCAAGGTCGATGGCGGAATGACTAATGGCGATGTTTGCATGGAGATCTTGGCAGATGTTGGGGATTTCGACGTCATTAGACCGGAGATGAGGGAGTAAGTGTCTACGTTCCAGCCAACCTGACTCGATGCTAAGTATGATGATTGATAGGTCAACCGCGTTGGGTTCTGCTCTGTTGGCTGGGGCCGCCATCGGGCTATTCGGATGGAACCTGTTGAGACCGGAGACGCTCGCTGAGGTTAATACGAAAGGGAGTACAAAGTTCGTACCCCACACTTCATCGGTTCAAAGGGACAAAGCATGGACGGCATGGCAACGAGCTGTCGAGCGATCAAAAGGATGGGAGGAAGGGATTGCAGGTTGAGCATCCTTCGCATTCGGACGTGTTGTTGCAGCGCGGGCTTTTATGTACGATATATCCTGCAGGTGGTCCATGATGTGTTTACTGTGCGTGTCATCTAAACATTTTCAGAGGGTCTAGTTTTTTCTTCCTTCCACGGCCTGTTCCCTCTCTTGTTCCACTCGCCCCACTCGATCGTCCACGATGCCGACTAGAGGATTTCCTGAAGGGCGTAAAGCTAACCTTCGTTCTAGACGAACTCGACGCAGTAGAGTCCTCTTCCTGAGTTCGAATGACCGGAGCCACGGGGGGTAGGAGATACTTTGGCACATGTTTCATATGTGCTTGAATCCTCGTAGGATGCAATGGCTTGTCGTGGCGGAGATATTCGAGATCTAGTGGGTTATCCTCAAAGTGTGCCTGCACCCAGTGAGCAATTCAAGGACTCAAGTACTAAACGCCTGCACGCACCTTGAGTTTCTTAGAGTTGAGAATCTCAGTTTTCAACTCCTTTATCCGCGCCTCCTTGATGCTACTCCGGGTTACGGAACGCAAAGCGTCTTCCATCCGATATCTAAATGCTTCAACTTGTTGCATGTCAAACCGATACTCCTTGATCGCGTTCCCTCTGCCGATTTGCTCTCTCTCAATCTTTGCAAATACTACCTCATCATTTTTGGCACTCTCGAGGCAGCCTACGACCTTGTTTTTCCCCCACTCATCTACGGGCACGATGAGGGACAAAGACATTCCTGTGCGACCAGCGCGAGCTGTGCGCCCGACGCGGTGTGTATATGACCTGGAAGAGGACGGAAGATCAAAGTTCACTACACAGGCGACATCCACAAAGTCAACACCGCGAGTAACGCCATATTCTTTGTCCGATACTTTCTTTTTTTTGCGCTTGAGAGACTTGGAAGGTCCTGCTTGTGGTGATAGGGATCCCCTACGCTTTTTCGATGAAGTGTCTGACACAAGCGATTTTGAAGTCGAGGTTAGGGGGTCGGCTTCCTCTGTCGGATTTGTGTGAGGATATCTACACTTAATCAAAATTGATCACCGACCAGTGTCCTCCGGAACAGGTAGCCCTCCATCATCCTCTCGTTCAGTGTCGCTATCCATTTCAGCTTTTCCGCCACTCTCGTCTGTAGCGATAATGTAGTCATAAACACCTTTGTTAAACTCTTGAACAGTGTGGTATCTGCGGAGATAAGCGGAAGTGTAAAAAAAATCGAAAGATGATTCTTGCCTGGAGTTGAGCGGGAGTTCAGAGTTAAGAACACAGCTCTTGATCGAAAATTGTTCCAAGAAAAGTTTGAGACGATAACAGCGGTCTACATCATTCACAAAGAGAATGCATTTGCCTTTGATCAGACGGAGCTTGAGGATGACATAGGTGAGAAGAAATTTGTCGACTTCGGAGCATCTTCGCTTGGGTGTAAGTGGCGATGGCATCGAATAGATGTTCGGCTTACCGCACAAAGTATTGAGTAAGCAGAGGTGGATCCTCATCATCATCCTCCAGTTTCAGTACAGCCTAAGGAGACAAAGAGTGGGTACATTTCAAACATGAACGTTGGCAGAAACCTACGGGGTTGCGTAGAGCGAGACCCCTCAGGGTCTCCACATCATCCGTCATTGTAGCACTCATTAAGAAAGATTGAAAGACAGTGGGTAAATAGCCACCTCCGAATATCTGGTGGACGCCATCGTCATGGCCGTAAGAGAATATGAGATCGGCTTCGTCAATAACCAGAGACTCGAGAGAGGACAAGACGAGCGTCTAATTGGCACGTGAGGCGTGAACCATGATGATGACCGTCCGACGCACTTTAGATTGAAGGAGTCCTAGTATACGTGTTGGTGTCGCAACAACAATGTCAGGCTTGTCTGCCAATATGGTACTATGAGAGCCTATGTGAATACGCCCAACTTGCGAGGCATCCGACCACACCGTTGTATGTGAGATGCGGCACCACTTGCAACATTTGATATAACAACTTCCTTGTCGCAGTATGTTAAGAGACTCTGCAAACAAGAATGCACTTGTTCAGAAAGCTCCCGGGTCGGAACGAGGATTAGAGCTCGAGTGGCGCGGTATGAGGGGTCCACAATTGACAGGGACTGTCAGCCCGCCTCTATTAATGGCAAAGGCAGGAAGCATGCACATTCAGGACTCACAGCTTTCGCGCTTAAAATTTTCTGCAGGACAGGAATACAATATGCCGCTGTTTTCCCGCTTCCAGTGCGTGCCCTTGCAAGTATGTCTCGATTCTCGAGGGCTATTGGGATGGCTTTTGTTTGTACCAAAGTAGGTCTTGCAAAACCCATGTCGGCAAGTGCCCGCAGGATGCGTGAATCAAGGAGATGAGAGAACGAAGAAAAAGTAGACTTTGCATCGGTAAGCCGAGCATCTACCATTGTCGATGAGTGTTGCAACGTTGGATTTTCGACGATGGTGGTATCAGAAAGACAAGGCTGGCCACTGCGGGATCCGACCGTTTTGGGAACAGCCTGAGCCCGTCGCTTTCCACAGCACTTACACTTGTCACCTTTGCGTGGGTTTTCCCTAGCTGAATACCATGACGACGCTTGCAATAAAAACCCGCGAGTCGGATGAGCCATCCAGCAGCCCGGGCGACGTATCCTGTGGGGTGTGCGTTACACTACCTGTTCTGTCATCTGAGCGCACCCTGACATCCAGACGATCCTCACAGTTGTCGAAGACAAATTTCCAGGTATACATGTCCAACATGCAACCTTCTCTATTGTAGCCTAATTTGTTTTCGATCGGAGGTATGTTTTCTGGCTCACAGTTCACCAGTTCCTGATGGAAGCCTAAATAAGCTTCACGGAGGATGCTCTGAAACATTCTATCGGAAGGAGATTGAGATAGGCATCAGGTCTGAGTCCTCAGGAGCCGAGAGAGACCGGAACAAGATGATTGAATTGCTCAAACGCATAGAGGACGAGAATGCTGCCAACGAGGATATGCTCTCCCGTTGTCCTCATGAAGAAAATGAAGAAGACAGTTTTGTACACCGTTTTTCCGCGATAGATATATGTGAGTCGTGCACTGTATCTTCTACTTCAAAAGGGACAATAATCTCTTAGCCTCGGCGTCCGCTGACGATTTACTTCGATTATTAACCAAAGAGGAGAGAAACAAGTTCTTCGTTGCACTCAAGGACCCGTCGAGCGAGCTGGTTCAGGAGCTCTTAGAAAGCACGGAACTTGTGAAAACTACACAACTACCGTGGTGGAAGGCACCTAGCGATTGTGACCAATCACTGCTTTCGCTACGCGTCCCCTACGGCGTGAAGCCGAACATGATGGTAGTTCCAACTAACCTCATCAACCAGGCTTCGCTCGGTATATCGCTGCTGTACAACATATGCGCCGTTCTGTATGTGTTTTTTGTTATTCATTCCTGGACTAAAGTGGGCGATCAAACTCTAGTCTCGCGTACGCGTATGTGACTCGACATTTGTCCATATCTCCTTTGGCTTCGACAACAAACGATTCCCAGGACAGACACGAAGCGCGCAGGATATTGTCGCATTCTGTCACGTTCCTCGTCGATCGCAAGTCGAAATTGCGACATATGTCTTTGACTGATGCGATAATCTCGTTCTGGTCGCGGCTTGACCCGGTGAGTTGGTGGCTGTGTTCAGTTCCTACTAGATGTTGCTGATGCGGGATAGGGAGGCATCGATAAAAAGGCAATGCTCACCTTACTGGAGGACGTCGAAGAGCTTGTGCGGCCTCGGAAGATCAGCATCGTGCAAGGATTATCGGGAGAACGAGAAAAAGCAGCGGCTTTGGCGACGGACCACCCCTCTGCGACAACAATCATGGCGATATCCGACATAAGCACACTCTTTGGCGGTTATATAGACTTTTCCGCTGCCGCGAGTCAAAGAAGTCACATTATTATGAAGCTGACATTCTACGCTGCGCACATCTTGTCAACTCCTTGTCCTCGTTTGCACGCCCTTGCGGACGAGATTAACCTTTTATCGGAGAGTATGGAAGCACCCTAGTCACGGTTCAACTAAAGCGACCAATGTTGATACAAGTTGCTTACCAAGTGAGTAATTGAGCATGATGAGTAATGTATTCGACGTCACAGCATTCTGAGCTAATCGGCCTGGATTAGAGTGGTAGGTAACATTAATATGTCAGCATCTCGGGTCCCGAGTGCTCACGTGTCGCCCTGACTGGGAGGGTACTGCAGACGGACCCGAATCAAAGTGAGATCAACTGTGAGGGTCCTCACTTGTGAGGTCTGTCACAGACCCCACAAGTGAGGACCCTCGCAGTTGATCTCACCTGATAAATATTTGGTAGAGCACACGTTTCAGCGTGTTGTATGCAACTCACATTTCACACGTTTCATTTACTGGCGACAACATCATGTCTTCTGCGACCGACAGCTGTGGTAACGGCAGTGGCGCAGATTCATACACTAGCTTGCGGATAGCCTCAATCTTTGTGATCCTCACGAGTTCTACCTGCGGTGCATTCTTCCCTATTTTTGCAAAGAGGTCCGAGTGGTCAAAGGTACCGATTGGCGTGTTCGAGTCGGTCTTTTCGTTCATTTCGTTCCCCATATTTATTTGATTCCTCCTGTAGGTTTGCTAAATATTTTGGCTCCGGAGTTATCGTGAGTTTTCTAGTTTATGGGTTGCAGTTTTCTTCACTTTGTGGACAGGTCGCGACCGCTTTTATCCACTTATTGGGCCCCGCTCTAAGTGAACTTGGATCACCATGCTTGTCGGCCGCATGGCAGGCTTACGTGCGTCTGAACAGACGTCCCACTGGTCTAATCTCAAACCCGTGACACTAGCCATATGCCCTTGCACTCGCAATGCTCAGTCTTTATTTGATCTTTATTGTGGAACTCATCGCCTTCCGTGTGGGGACCGCAAAGCTTGCAGCACTGGGGATTAAGCATGGTATCTGTCTGTAACAACGTTACCAAGGAAATGTCAATCATTTTATAGATTCCCATGGTCATGGACTCGGTTCACACGCCGCTCACGGTCCAGAGGGTGCAACTGAGGACGAGAAATCGTCGTCGTCGGACCTCGAGGGCTCTCGCCCAGGATACTTCGATGATTCTGCGATGGCACAGGTTATCGGTGTATTCATTTTGGAGTTTGGCGTTCTGCTGCACAGGTAATCTTGCTTCTCTCCGTAGCTAAACAGGCACTAATTACTGTATATAGTGTACTCATTGGGTTGACGCTAGCTGTGGATCCAAAATTTAAAGTGCTCTTCGTTGTGATTGTCTTCCACCGTGAGTCCGCCGTCGAGGTCGCGACATGAGCGCGGCTAACGGTGGTTGGAAGAATCGTTTGAAGCCTTGGGTATCGGATCGCGATTAGCGTTCGTGCAAGTGCCCCCGAAGTATAATTATATCCCGTATTGCGGAGCCCTTCTGTATGCCATCGCGACCCCAGTTGGAATCGCGGTAGGCCTTGGAATTCGTGGCACTTACAACCCTAATAGCACAACGGCATCCATCGTCAGCGGTATAATGGATTCTTTAAGCGCGGGAATTTTGCTTTATACTGGTTTGGTTGAGGTAGATTTGTTTTATTTCTTCCTCTTCAGGATCTTGGTCTGATTCAATACTGTAGTTGATAGCGCACGAGTTCCTATTCAACAAGGAGATGAGCAGGGCATCACTCAAAAAGCTTTCCTATGCACTGTGTTGCATGTTATTTGGTACTGGCATCATGGCGTTGCTCGGACGTTGGGCATAAGCTGGCAGAATATGATTTAATTTCCCCGGTTATGTACCCTATGGATTGTTGTCATCGTTTTGGTTGCGCTCCCTCAGTCCTGAATGTCTGAAATAGTTATACTGGAGTCAATGTATATATCTCGTGTCAATCTAATGTTCGAACCTTGCCATGGAGGGGACTGAATGTACTCATCACGTTGTACATGCGATCAGTTGATAAGTCGGCCTTGTTGTACGCGGGCCGCAGACCTAGCCTTCTGGACGAGTCAGTCGTTGAATAGTGTGGGGTCACATTTTGTCATGCTAAGTATGGCCTTCAAGTGTTCGCTACTTTAGCGACTTAATAATTAATTGTTTAAGCATCGATCTCGACTCTCTTGCATTGTTTCAGACAAGCTGACGCAGTACTCATACTACATACGTGAATCTTCGTCGTCCGACTCCGCCCTCATCTTCTTCGTGCCCGAACCGGACGCATCATCACCGTCCGCCTTGTGGCGTAACTGGCTCAAGGCACGTTTATGCTTCAGCCGTCCTTGGGCCCGTTTCGTGAGACCAATAATAACTGACGCGTCTTGCCTAGTAGATGCATTCTTCGTAGGTTGGTGAATTGGTTCTGGTCGTTCCAGGACCTGGCTTCCTTGTCCTCCATCGGTACTCTTTGGCAGGGATGACAGGTCAGCGTAAAGGTTCAAGCATTTCAGGTCTTCCGCCGCTGCTGTTTGGCATGACGTCAATCAAAATTATCTCCAAGTTGGGACAGTACGAACCAGGAAGCGAGCACACGGTGTTAAGAGTGTCAAGCAACACTGAACTACCAGGATTGATAAACTTGGAGCCGGTATGAATGAAGGTCACTGTAGTTATGCAGTTGTATGCGTACCCGGTCAATCGACCACTGCACTACTTGGACCAGGTCGTGTGGACGTTCGTCGACAATATTGGACTCCGGGAAGTCAGCGTCAAGCAGAACCCAAATTATCCCTTCCCCACAAATAGTGAAGTCAATTACAGGCTTTCCAAAATCGTGATGCCGGATCTCGGGTTGGTCGTCGGTTTCTGCCAAGATGAACTCAAAAATTGCCGTTGCTCTGCAAGATTGTAGGTTCCCCGGTCAGTGAATTTATATTCGCGATGGTTCAAACATACCCAACTACGCTAAACACGACATGGTTTTCACCTCTGGAGAGAAATGAGCTGATCCTGCGAACAACAAAAACGGCCGTTGTTGTACTAAATGTTTTGTTTGGGCTCTCCATGGGCATGTGGCTCTTGAAGCCCGAGGGCCCCAAACTAGCAAGATCTCGGCGTTTTCCTTTTCCTAACCTTTCCTTCTCGCCTCTCGATCGGATAACTTCGTCGTCATTGTCGTCGTCGTCGTCATCACGGTAATGGTCATTTGGCGGCTCGAGCCTTCCCCTGTGCATTGCCATTCTGATGAAAGGCTTGACCGCAGCGAATACGATAATATTCCGCTGTAAGCGTCCCGTCATCCACTCCCAGACATTCAGTTCAGGGTCTCCTCCTCCAGAAATCAAGCTGGCAGGAGATGCCGCGGGGATATGAATCGCTGACACGTATCTTGTGCATGCGTGATGTAAGTGCGACTGCGCGTGAAAGATGGATCCTCACTTCTTGTGACCTAAACAATAGCTCTCAATGACGTGGCCCTGAGGATACCAACTAACCCGGATGTGCTCATCCCGATCGGCAGTTATGATAAATCTTTCATCTGGTGTAAGCAAACAAGTTGTTACGAGAGATGCATGGCCTAATACAAGCTCTCCACTGGATGGGTTCTCGTGAGAGGCAAGTGTATTGCGAGCACTCTTTTCTTCGACTAGATTGTCATTTGGGTGGAGTGAATACCTTTTGAACAGGATGAGGAAATCTTCATGACCTACAGGAAGAAGCTCACCTGAAGATGTCACCAAATTTATCGGAAATAAGGATATCCGCATCCGTGGAAAATTCGATGGAAGTTGGTTTTTTTGGAAGTGCACTGGGTTGCGCTGTCAATGAAGTCCCTTAGGGAGATTCAGCCCAATGATCCCACCGTGCACTCAGGAGAGCGAACGACTCGAGGTCCCATATCTTGAGTTGCTTATCATCCCCAGTAGTGGCAAGATATCTGCCGTCTTTACTTATTCCGGAACAACGGATGGGTCCACTTTTGATGATCCCCTCTTCATCTTCCCGAGAAAAATCTGCTGTTGAATGTAGTACGCGTCCACTCCTTCATGGTCTGTAATCATTCGTTATGCAAAACCAACCTAGTATTGTGCTTACTGTGTGTCTAGCACCTGAATATGGGGTCCAGATAGGACTACGGTATGAGGAGGATTACTGACGAGTTTCGTGTGAGGATACCGAGCCATGGAGTCGCATGTAATCTTATATAACTCTGCGGGATCGTATTGACGACGTAGTTTCCTTTTCGGTCGATTTTTCTTTCCCAGTTTTTTGACTCCGACTGTTTCAACGTTTGGACAAGACATACTAACACAGTGCACCCTCACATGGTGGCGAGAATCCCTTTGAGTTCCCGTCCGCTGGACTTGGTTTATTTCACATTTTTTCTAGTAAGTCGGTTCACCCGTCAACGTTTCAACCCCAGTTACTGGTACTAAAGTCGTTTTGACTGGTATGCTATAGATCCATCTGCCCGCATCCCTCCTGCTCGACTGTCAAGCATTATACCCTCCCAGCCTGGTTCCTGGCTTCATCAGACAACTTCCAGAAATGTATACTCAACTCTCTTCCGACCCATTGATTAGTGGCGTTATGGGTTACACGGGCAAGAGTGGCAACTTCCTGTGGTTCAAGACATTCCTCGTTGTCGAAATGTGAGTAGTCTACCTTTTCTTCGACTGGATACCACCTTACTGCACATACATATGCTAGATGCTTTCAAGTGCCTGTGTTTATCCTCAGCATGAGAGGACTTTGGAAAAGTATGTGTTCCCAGATTTCTCATATGCACTCACATGTTTATGTATGTCAGACTCCCATTCAATTTACCTTTTGATGCTTGTGTATGGGGCTTCAACAGCAACAACAACACTGCCTTGTTTGGTTGTCCTATTGTTCACACCAACCACAAGTGGACAAACCATTGCTATGGGAGTCCAGTCCATTACAGTGTTTCAACGTTTCTTGTTATTCTCAAGTTATCTACCATTCTTTCTACTGCCCCTTCTTATGACTATAGATATGGGCTTAAGGATATCCAAACTTTTGCATGTTGGTATGGTTGCAACAGCAGAAAAAAAGTTACAATAGATTATAGAATTTCTTTGTGTAAATTGTGCATAGAATTGGCTTTCTGATAGATGATATAGTTATCATATCCATATCCATATCCTAGAGTTTTATAGTAAAAATTTTATGATGTTACACCTGATCTGGGGGGTCAAATGTGAACTTGGCTATGTATCACATTTGGTACAATCTGGTACTCCAGACTCAATTCTGAACTCCTGTCCTGTGATCTCTGGTGTGTTCTTGATGAGCTCCTACCCTTATGTTGTATTTAGGTTGGATCTAGTTGAATCCAGATCAATCCAGTTTGAATCTGGTTGACCAGATTACCAGATATGGATACTGGTCCATACTACATGATATGGACTAGATAAGCATGGACTTTGAGTACTTTGCATCTCAGTCCTAACTACCATCAGACTGAGGTACATCAGTAAAATGTTGTTGAACAAGCTAAGACTTGTTCCAGCCCCATTCTACAGTAGTGTACAGTAGATTACTTACCATAGTGTATTACATCAGCTGTACTTACATTTGGACTCAGTTGTCTGAGTTTGAATCATCTCTTGATCTACTACCACTACCTTGTGTGAACATATCAACCAATCACCTGTGCTTATGTAAGTCCTACTAGCCTAACCTTGGTAGCTTGTAGTGTGCCTGTTCAACAGGTAATGAGCCCTGGCTCAGCAGCAGATCCTCATGCTGTGCCCTTGTGGCTGTGCCTGAGTTAATTTAGCTAGACCTGGACTACATTGAGCTAAAGGCTCAGCGCAAATGAGCAACAGTTTGCTCTGATAGCAAAGCGCCTTCATGGCTGCTAGCTACTCTGGCAGCAGTGTTGTCTCATGCATAAACAAGCACTTGTTTGCACCAGTAGGCTCACCCCCACTGTACTGCATCTAGCTGCTTGAGCATATTCTAGTGCTTGTTTGTGCCACCTATGGCTGCATCATTGCTAGGTATAAGGGGAATCTATGTCATTCTGATGCATTTTTGCCCATTCAGAACCATGTCGTCTTTCAACAACAACAACTCAACCCATCTCCCCATTTTCAATAGGCAGAACTACACCAACTGGTGGCCAGCCATGCTTGCCTATCTGAACTCGGCTGGCAGTATGTGGTGGTGCACTACTTTGCCCAGACCCTCTCCTTCTGGCCCTGATGGTTTTAATAATACGGAAGCCCAAAATTTTTATATTCGATGGAGTGAGGTGAATACTTGCATTCTTGGCACCCTTACCTTCAATATGACCAACATCTTGCAGATCAAATACTCTCATCATGGCACGGCTTTCGACCTTCTCACCACTCTCAAGAGTAACTACTCTATATCAGGTCTCCCACAAGTCTATGTGGAGTTCAAGACCATGATGGATGTTCAGGTCCCTCCCAACAGTTATCCTTT
This sequence comes from Pulveroboletus frians, assembly GCA_038089395.1. NCBI lineage: Eukaryota > Fungi > Basidiomycota > Agaricomycetes > Boletales > Boletaceae > Pulveroboletus > Pulveroboletus frians. The sequence goes on from JBBPKT010000070.1 coordinate 19,830, forward strand.
GCAGGCGTTCCAATGCCTCCAAAATCAGTTCATGATGTTGAGGACTGCCAAGTATGAGATACCTGACAAGATCCAGGTGATGATAGTTTTGTCGAAGCTGCCTCTGACAATGGACATGGTTGTGCAGATGCTTGCACAGAAGAAAGATGCTGCTAGGAAACAGGTTGACCCTATGGTTGATGAAATTGTGGCAGCCGCTACATTATCTTGGGAGCAACGCTCCAATATGGGTGGCAAAGGCTGCAGTTCTGGGTTTCAACAGGCTCAGAAAATCAGTGCTGTTAAGAGGAAGTCAGAGGGAAACCCCTCCTTCAAGTCCCAGCAGCAGTTATATCCAATGCCTTCTGGGCAGCAGGATGGCAACAGCATGGACAAGAAGGGGAAGAAGCATTCTTGTGGCAAGCATGGTAGCAAGGCCAACCATAACCATCTCAACTTTGTTAAGGATGAGATGCAATTCGTGTCCATTGCTATCGCCCCTGCCCACATTTTTACCTCTCCCATCTTTGACCCTCGTGCTGCTGCCCATGTTCCTGTGACTTGTTTTCAGGGTCTCCAAGGTCCTCTGGCCTTTCCAGAGATTAAGCAGGCTTTTGATCTCGCCCATAGGCTTAAGATCCAGCCCACCTGTGAGACAATTTGCTCCCTCGATCATGTGCACCCCCTCCTAGATCACCTTGACCTGTCTGTTCCCAAGCCATCATCAACCATTGTTGATGACATTGAAATGTCTAATGCCGCAGCCTCCTCCTCCAATACTTTTATGGTGCCCGCTGTCTGTCTCCCACAATTAGTTGAAAAAATTGATTGGTCCTGTCTTGATGAGGAGGACTCAGATGTTCCTCCCTCCAAACATTCCTGCAAGCACCAGATTATGGCCACTCCCTTCACCTCATGGGACTCTGATGATGAGGTGGACATCTATGATTCTGATGACAAGATCCAAGGTCTTTATGACCAATATATTCAGGATCCCAGGTTAGTACATTCTCCCTATTTGCTGCACCAGTACTCATCCATTGCCACTGCTACCCCTTACATGTGAAACAATGCAGTGGAGTTGAGTAGTACTATATATGTATACATTGAATGTATCAGTACATTGCCAAATGGATGATATTACAATTTATTGCTATACTCTTTTTCTTTTTGGACTTATCTTTCCTCACTTAGTCCTCTTCATACTAAGCTCATAGTTCCCTCCATCACATACCAGATTCATTCTCTGTTTTCTAGAATGTTCTTTGCTTACTAAGTAAGCTTCTTTTGCCATTGGCTCACTGACTCAACGATCAGTAAGCAGTTGTTCTTTCATGTTCTTTTCCTTTCTATATGATTACTCAGCTTCCCCTTGTCCTTGTATATAAATCCCAAGTAGCTCCCCTGTACTCCAGCTTAGACCTACTTGGCATATAACATCCTAACTTTCCTCTTCGTGTGTCTTTGCTCTACACTTGAGTGAGCGCTTTTGCTCTCCCTGCATCCCATTCCAATTACAAGGGATTGTCCTCAATCCACCCATTCCACTGGGAAGTCTGTCATCTGGTACCACCAGGACAAACCTTTGATCTTGTTGCCGGCAAGATACCCCCTCATCTCAGTATCCTAGGACCTTCGCCAAGTCTGTGCTCGACCCTTTGGGATCAAGCGTAACAGATGATGCTATTTGCACCCATGGCTCTGATAGTTCATGTGTGTGATGTGGAAAACCTGAGACCCCCTACTGGATTCTCAATTCTGGTGCATCTATGCACTTCACCCCTGATCGCTCAGATTATGCTGAGTTTACACCCCTTAAAGGTGCTGATCATATACCAGTCCACACCACTGCCTCCATAATATTTGTAGAAGGCAAAGGATGTGTGATTGTACTATGGCAAGACTCATCTGGTCACACCCAAACCCTATTATTGTTTGATGTTGGGTACCTGCCTAACTCACAAGCATGCCTGATCTCCCTAGGCTGCCTACTACATGCTAGAGCCATTGCGAAGGGAACTGCTGAACAGATTGATGTGTTATATGGAGATGGAGAGCTACTTGCCCCATTTACTCCAGGGTGATTAGGCCCAAATATGTACACTTTCCAAAGCACCCCTAAACCTAAGAACCTTCGCACCAAGGCTGAGCCTACCTGGGATATACTCCATCACCGATTCGGTCACCCTTCCAAGGAGGTTTTGAAGCATGCACAAAAACATACATGAGGCTTCCCTGAGATAAGCATACCACAGGAGGACAAAATTTGTCCTGGCTGCGCTCTAGGATCACACCTTTGCACATGAAAGATGCTGCATTGACAGTGACCAAGCACTTTATGTCAATGATTCAGATGCAATTCAATGTGATGATCAAAGGATGGATGTCCAATGCAGGGGGAGAGTACAAGTCAAATGCTTTCAATAAGCTCTTAGCTGACAATGGGATATGTGTATTCCAGAGCACTCCACATGTACCTCAACAAAATGGTTATGCAGAACGCTTTATGTGCACTTCCATAGATAAGTCTGAAGCTATGCACCTTGAGGCTTGCATTCCAGACAGTTGGTGGGAATTCTCAATGGCCCATGCATGCCATCTGTACAACAGGACACTGCTCCACTGACATAACTGGTGTACCCCCTATGTGCTCCTTTATAAGGATAACCCTGACATTAGCCACTTGCACATATTTGGTTACATAGCATATGTATTCATCCCTCAGGATGTGTGCACCAACAAGATGGCCCCTAAGTCAGAGCTGATGATGTACCTAGGCATTGCTCCTGGACACAAGAGCAATTTCATTTTCATGCGCTCTCCCAATAATGTCATCTTCACTTCTGTGCATGCTCTATTTGATGAAGCATGATTTCCTAAATGCAATACTGCACCTCGCAGACAACCTGCCACACTAGACCCTGGTCCTGAGGTTGAAGAGTTTAAGCCTATAGAGGTTCCTCCCTTTAGAACTGAGGACAACCCCTATCATCCTTGTCCTCATCGTCTCCTGACTCCTTCCCCAGTTCCACCTCCTAGTCTTTCTCCACTGCCTCCAAGAACATCTTCTTCTCGACAAGAACCTCCTTTACCACCTCACCAACATAAGAAGGGACAATGCCCCCCTAATCCTAACCCACTCCCAGCATGCCCCTAGCATGAACACTGTGTGCCCAAAAGGCCCAGCAATGTGTATGGTGATGACCAACACCCTGTGGAGCAAGTGAAGGAAATAGAGTGTGCTACGCAATGGCACAACATAGTAAATCTGCAGCCTGAGCAACCAGAACCTGGTCCCTCTGTGGAGCGAGAACTCCCTCTAGAAGGAGATATGCCAGGTCAATTCCCAAGCACACCTGCACCATCTGCCCCTACTAATGCAGTGCCAGTCTCTCCCACAACTCTTAGCAAGGAAGATGTTGAGCAGCTATGTTAGGAAGGAGGAGCTGACTTGGTTGCATTTCTCATGTTGAAGGCAATCTCTCTGGCTAATTCTGCAGGATTGAAGCCAATTCACAAGTGAAAATTTAGGGACATCCTTAAACTACCTACTGCAGACCAAAAGGAGTGGAAGGCTGTATGCCATGAGCAGCTGGAGATGCTTAAGAAGCGAGACACATATGAACTAGTAGACCACCCAAGAAACCGGCAGGTCATTAAGAACAGATGGGTCTTCAATGTCAAACCAGATGGTTGAAAACATGCGCAATTAGTCACAAAGGGATTCTCCCAGATTGAAGGACTTGACTTTGATCAAATATTCTCCCCAGTTGTGCACTTCAAGACAGTGTGACTTATGCTCGCACTAGCTGCCCTGGAAAACTGGCATATCAAAGCTGTAGATGTTTGTAGCACCTATTTATATGGCAAGCTGGATGAAGAGATCTACATGGAACAGCCAGAAGGATTTAAACTTCCCAGCCAAGAGAACAAGGTTCTCTGCCTACTCAAGGTGTTAACGGTCTCAAGCAGGCTGGATTGGCATGGTGGAAAGCCCTCAATCAGTCCATGAAAGAACTTGGCTTTGAATGCCTTAAGTCAGACACTGGCTTATTTCTCTACAGAAAATGTGGCACTCAAATGGTTGTTGCGATCATCTATGTAGATGATGCTATGTTCTGTGGACCCAACAAGCAGATCATTAATGAGGTCAAATCCCTATTCATGAAGAAGTGGGAGTGCAGAGATCTTGATGTAGCTACCGAGTTTTTCCACATGTGTATCTGCCGCTCAGGATGCCAGATCTTAGCTGATCAGTGTGACTATTTAGAAAAAGTCCTAGCACGATTTGGCATGCTTAATGCCCACATTGCCCCTACACCTTTACCTCAGGGGTATTACCCCCTAGATAATGATCAAACTGCTGATCCTGGAACTTGCTCATGATTCCAATCCATTATTGGGTCATTGCTCTACATCATGTTGGGCACCCATCCTGATATTGCATACACAGTTACTGCCCTCTCTAGGCAGGCTGCCAACCCCACAGAAGCTCATGTAAACAAAGCGCTGTACATCTGCTGCTATTTACTTAGTACTTGCCACTACTCCCTATTCTATGATGGTGCTTCTGGGGATGGCATTACTGCTTGCACTGATTCAGATTGGGTCTCAGACCTGAATACTAGGTGCTCTCAGACTGGTTGGTTTTTTAAACTAGCCGGTGGCATATTCTTGTGGCAGACCCGAATGCAAAAGGTTGTCGCCCTGTCCTCTACTGAGGCAGAATACATTGCCTTATCTGATTGTAGTTGCCAAGTGATATAGATTTGCCAACCACTTGGTGAAATGGGATATAAGCTAAAAGCGATCCCCATATGCAGTAATAACCAAGGATCTATCTTCATAGCTTTCAACTCAGTGACTGAAAAGTGAAACAAGCATATAGATATTCGCTGGCACAGTATTAGAGATTGGGTAGCTGAGGGAAAGATTGAACTTTTCTTCATTGAAGATTCTATCAATCCTGCAGACATGTTCATTAAGAACCTTGGACATATCAAGTTTGAGCAGTTCCGATCACAGTTAGGTTTGGTCTTCTATGATCATCCACAGACTTAGGCCGTGTCCTATCTCTGATTGCTTATATGCCTTAACTGGCTGCTTAGCAAGGGGGAGTGTTAAACAAGCTAAGACTTGTTCCAGCCCTATTCTACAGTAGAGTACAGTAGTTTACCTAGTATAGTGTATTACCTCAGCTGTACTTACATTTGGACTCAGTTGTCTGAGTTTGAATCATCTCTTGATCTACTACCACTACCTTGTGTGAACATATCAACCAATCACCTGTGCTTATGTAAGTCCTACTAGCCTAACCTCTGTAGCTTGTAGTGTGCCTGTTCAATAGCACCTGTTAAAACTGGATCTCCAGAAGGTAACTCCAGAACATCCAGAGTTCAGACAGGACTCAGCTTCACCTTATGTGGTGTGCCCTTGTCACAAGTCCAGGATGTCCTGTAATTTCAGAGGACAGGGAAGAGTTGACCTTGTTGCAAGCAACAAAGGTCAAGGGCAGGCCAGATGAGAGTCCAGAGGCTCAAGGGGGTCAGAGGGTCAGAAACCAGAGGGTTTAAGATGATATTTGAACTGAGGTATCTATAACAGAAGTGTGGAGACTTATATACAGATGCAAAACATAAGTGTTAGTCAAAGTCTGGAGAATGGATACTAAGTGTACCAGAGCTGTGCTTTGCTTAGGAGCACAGGAACGGAGGATGACTGGAGGCAGGGCTAGTGGCTATATACCGTAAGTGAAGAATGGAATGTAACAATAAGAACAAGAAACACTAAATACAGAGTATCTGGAGTGTCAGGGATGCAGACTCATCGAGAATGCACTGGAGGTTGCAGGAAAGGTAGTTTGGAGTTGGATCTGGAGGTCTGGGTCAATGGATATGACAGTATCACCCTTCTAGGCCTGAACCCATGAAGGCCATTAGTGCAGAGCAAATTTGAAACAGAAAAACAGAGTCTGGGTGGAGCTTGAACAACTTCATAAAACCTGCACATCCATCAATCCACAACTTAGAACACTACCACCATGTCCGAGAAATATCCCAATGTCCAGGGCTGGATGGACAAGCAACTTGTTGAGGTTAGCGGAGACAGAGATGACCTGATGGTCTCCAAGTTCACTGAGTGGTGCTGCTGGATGCAGGAGAAGAGGCTGGCTGAGGAATGCCTTCACCAGGAGGCCAAGAAAGAGGAGCACTAGAAGTGCAAGGAGAAGGTATGGCAGGCTGTGAAGGCGAAGTGCCAGGAGGAGGAGGAGACACATAAATGAGTGAGTTACTCAACATCCAGGTGCTTATGATTTGATTCTGGAGGTAGGCCTAGGAGATCCAATCCACCCAAGGGTCCAGGAAGGGAAAGGACCATGCATGCCTGGCACAGGTAAGGTGACCTCATACATGGAGTGTTGGGCTGCCTGGGTTCGATGTGAGTGAGGCAGAGAGGGAAAACTGGAACACTGAAGAAAGCGCATGGTGAGTGAGGCAGAGATGCCTTGTAAGAAAGTGTGAGCAGAGGTGCCAGAGGTGAGGGTCTCGAAGGAATTAGAGGCGAGCGAGTGGAGCATGGAGAATGTGGACTCAGCAAGGGAGGAGTTGGTAGAGTTGGCAGCAGAAGTGGAGATGGTGGAGGCAAAGACAGTGGAGTTGCAGGAGAATGAGGTGGAGGTGGAGTTGGATGTAGATGTGGAAGTGTAGTTTTGAATGGGGAAAGGTTCTTTGGTCAAGTCATGTGAGGTCTGGGTTTGTTTGGATACCAGAGGTGGAACTCCAAGACAAGCTTGGATATGTGATTAAGTTTCATGGCTGGTAACCATGAAGTTTCTTCATCAGTTTCTTTATATCCGGACCAATGCACCAGGTACAGCAACTTACAATTCTTTCTTCATCTATCCAACTTCGTGTCCAGGATCTCCGATATCTCATATTCCAGTTTGCCATCTACCTCAACTGGAGGTGGTGGTGGTGGAGGTTGGTTACGATTCAGAATGGTGTTCAGAATGGAAGGTTCTAATTGGAAAATGTGAAAGACCAGGTAAATGGACTTCATGGAATCCAAAAGGTGAAGGGTGAAGGAATGGGTTCCTGCTTTGGCAATGATGTTATATGGCCCTAAGTTCTTTTCGGACAGTTTCTTAGAGGGTTGTGTAGAGCAGAAATACTTAGCCTTGACAAAAACTGGATCACTGACTTTGAAGTCCAGTGCTGGAATCCACTTGGCATCCACTGGACCTTGGTATCGCTCTTGGGCATGAGCCATTTCTTCCTAGAGGAAGGTATAAAGGGAGTTGAGGTCAATCGAGTACTCACAAGCTCACATGGAGGTAAGGTTACACTTAGGGTGAACTGTAATGTTTGAATGGTAGCCTTATTAGCAAAGAACAGGGAAACACCAGTGGTAGCACTCAGAGAATTGTTGTAAGCAAACACCATAAGGGGCAGGAGTTCAGACCAGTTGTCCTGTTGGTAGTTACAATATATCCAGAGGTACTGCTCTAGGGTTTGATTCATCCATTCAGTCTGTTTGTCACCTTCCAGGTAGTATCTGGAGGTGAAGTGGAGGTGGATGTCAAGGGCTTTACCGAGTGAGTGAAAGAAATGGGATATGAACTTGGATCCTTGATCAGAGGTGACATGGGAGGGAACCCCATGCTTGGAGAAAATGTGGAGAAGGAACAGCCTGGCCAATTCTGGAGATGTAATTGTGTTGTATGTCAGGATGAAAATGCATTGCTTGGAGAGGTGGTCCATGACAATGAGGATAGCTGTGAATCCAGAGGAGGGTGGGAGCTGTTTGATGAAATTCATGGAAATGGAGTTCCATGGTCTTTTTAGAACCAGAAGCTGCTTGAGCAGTCCATAGAGGGGATGCCGAGGAACCTTTGTACATGCACAGGTGGTACAGGAGGAGACATACTCCTTGACAAATGTCCTGATACCAGGCCATGTATGTATATTCACAGCAGATCAGTTCAAGTGTTCGATTCTGACCGAAGTGCCTGGAGAGCGGATGGTTGTGCTTGTACCAGAGGACTTGGAGAGAGGTCTGTGGAGTCTGGAACATATATCTGGTCATCTAGATGGAGAAATCCATCAGCATGAACTGACCATTGTGAGTCAGATTTGGAGGTGGACATGTGGAGGGTAGCTAGAGGGTCAGATGAGAGAGCAGATAGGATGTTGCTGTGAATGGAGTCAACATCAAGGAGGTTGCTAGCCCAGAGGATGGGGGCTGCAAGATAGGTTGCCCAAAAGGATGTAGTGAGCTGTTCTTGGGTGAACATGGGGTGGAAATTGGGTGGATTGATGTGAGTGTAGTCATTATCCCCCTCTTTGGGGTAGATGTCCTAGCGTCTAGTGAGGGAGTTGGGTTTCATGCCAAGGTGTCCAGGGCGAAAATGCACCACCATGGTGAATTGAGAGAGGAACTCCAACCACCAGGTTTGCCAGTGGGTCAAGAGCTTGGAGGTGGCAAAGTACTCGAGGTTCTTGTGGTCTGTGATGACATCAACTGGAGTGCTGGATCCTTCAAAGTAGTGTCTCCAAGTCTGGAAGGACTTAAATATTGCCAATAATTCCTTGTCATGGGTGTCATAGTTGAGCTCTGGAGTGGACAATGTCTGAGAGTAGAAGGCAACAGGCCAGATTTCCTCATCTGGACAATGGATGGAGAGAATACCAGCAATGGCATAGTCAGATGCATCAGTTTCTACAATCAGTGGAGCATCTGGAGTCCAATGGACAAGGATGGGAGCGGAGGTGAAGGCGTCCTTGAGGGACTGAAAGGCAGCGAGGCATGAGTTGTCAAAGACCCACAGAGTGCCCTTACAAGTGACACAAGTGGGGGGCATGATGATATTGGAATAGTTCACGATGAGTCATCAGTAGAAATTCGTGAAACTGAGGAAAGACTGGATGTCCTGGACTTTCCAAGGTACTAGCCATTCCTAGATAGCTGTGACTTTGTCTTCAGACATTGTCAGGCTGGAAGGAGATAGTTTGTAGCCAATGTACTCAGTCAAGTCAGTATTCCATTCACACTTCTTGGGTTTGGTATAGAGGTCATGTTTGCAGAGTCTTCAGAGGACTTCCTGGACATGCTCCTTGTGGGAGGCTTTGTCCTCAGAGAAGATGAGGATGTTGTCCAGATAAACTATAACACAAATGTTGAGGAGATCAGCAAAGATTGAGTTAACAAACCACTGGAATGCCGCAGGGGCATTGGTCAGACCAAATGGCACAATGAGCCATTCAAAGGATCCATAATGTGTCCAGAATGAGGTCTTCCATTCATTGCTCTTGGCAATGTGGACCAGATGGTACGCATGCTGGAGGTTGATTTTGGTGTAGACCTTGGCATGGCTTGGAGTGTCAAGAAGGTCAGAGATGTGGGGAAGCAGGTGGTGATCTTTCTTTGTGATTTTGTTAAGTCTTTAGAAGTCAATGCAGAGGCAGAGGGAACCGTCCTTCTTGCAGACAAAGAGGACCAGAGCCGCATGAGTGGAGGAAGACAGGCAGATGAACCTGTTTTTGAGGTGCTCATCGAGGAATGTCCAGAGACCCTCAAGCTTGGAGGGAGAGAGAGAATAGAGTGTGCCCAATGGGGGGGAGGTACCTTCCTCCAGGTTGATCTTCAGATTGTGTTTGCGATGCAGAGCAAGTATGGATGCTTTGCTCTTGCTGAATACATCTGTGAAGTTGTGGTAGTCCAGAGGGATACTGGACAGGTTGACTGAAGAAGGAGGTGGAGCCAGATCAGTGGATGCTGACTGGAGGTTGGACTCCTGAGGGCAGATCTGCAGGCTGAATTGGGTAGAGCACTGGAGATAACAGGCCAGTGCAAAAGCAGGGGCACTGATGAAGGAGATAGGCAGAACCTTGTATTCAGAGAAACTTGGTGAATCGGGTGTGACAGGGTCAGCCGGAGGAGGTGAGTCCGGAAGCTGTGGAGGTGAGCTCGGGTTTGCAGGCACAGGCTGCTTGGGTGGCCAGAACAAAATACTTCTCGAAACTTAATCAATTAACAGATTAAAGCAGGTGAGCCAGTTGTGTCCCAGGACCAATGAACAGGAGTCATCCAGCGGAGTGATGTATAACGTCATCAGAGTGATATTGCTAGTTTCAAAGTGGATGGTGAGATTGATAGCTTGAGTGATGGTGGAGTTAGAAGTTCTGTCAAAAAGTCAGAGTTGGAGTGAGAGTATGGAGTAGGTTGAAAGACTGTGTTTACTAACAAAGTTTGTATCTATGAAACAATCAGAAGATCCAGAGTCTACAAGTGTAGGAAATGGAGGAATGTTCTGTTCACAGATACTGACAGAAGGGATGAGAGAGCAAGGATTGGAAAGAACAGATACATTGAGCTAGATCTCCTTAGGTGCACAAGTTGAGTCAATGCAACCTCTAGACTGTGCGGAGTTCTGGAGGTTGCACTCTATTTTTTTACCTCTGAGAAGGTCTCTGGTTTGGTTTCCAGAGTTGCAGCCTTGGCTGCTCGACCCTTAACAGCCTTGGAGGTTGACTTCAGACACTCCTTGGCCATGTGACCATCTTGGCCACAGAACATGCATAGCTTCAGGTCCAAGTGTCTCTTTCACTCAGCTGCAGTGAGCTTACCATCCTTTCCTAGTTTGACAGAAAGGTCAGGCTTGGAGGTGGCAGATGTGGTGGCAAACTTTCCCTTAAAGTCCTTGGACTCCTTAGGACCACCAGAGTTGGAGCTGCTTCTGGATTGGTAGTTTCTGGAGCTGGATGATTTGTCAGATTTGGCAGAGGGGCTGGTGGATGGCTTCGCCTGGTGATTGATCTCAGACTTGCTGTCAGAACCACTACTTCTTTCCCTCCTCTCTCTTATCTTATCTTATCACATCACATGATCATACCATATCTTGAACCTTCCAGAACATTCCATCTATGATGTCATCGCTTATATAATCATTCCATTGCATTCTATGAAGTTCCATTTGCTATAACATGTACAAATAGTAGTTAGTATATAAGTAGGTAGTCACCTGTACCATATTCCTTATGCTTGGAATTCTCATTCCTGTGTCTCATTCTCCTCTTGAGTGTGAGCCTGATATAATTCCAAGCATAATTCCTCATCATTGACAACAGCGAGCACAGTCCCACCTCACCTAGTCATATCACTCCTCCTTTTCACGTTATCACTTACCTTTGCATTGAGCCCTTTGCTCTGCACTGTTTCTCTCTTGTACTTCACATCATCACATCCCATCTTGTTTCTTACCCTACTCCCTACTGCCTGTCTCCGCCTCTAGACGTTGAGTTCCTTTGTATCCCCACAGAATGAGCACATGTGAGTTTTTATCCACCACAGAAGATCTATTACAGGAGACTTCACCATCTTTAAAAGAGTGTTTACTGGATTTGTCCACGTGTAGCTGCGTTAAAGCCACCCAGGTCCAGGGTTAAGGAACATCAAGTACGAGCTCCACTTGATGGACTCCCGCATACACAGTTACCAGTAATCATATGGTCATCCACCGTCATAAATAAGGATAACGTTGCTGTTAGCCCATAGTGCACTAGGGTGCTGTCTCTGTGATTTGAGATAGCCAGGTTCATGGAATACCTGTGACGTCCACCGTCCATGCATAAAACGTGCCGACACCGTTCATTATCGAACCTCTACCCTTTTGCTGGAACCCACACCAGCCAAATCAAGTTGTTTGAAGAAGCTCTGAAGCTGAAGAAGCCCTGGAGTTTGAAGGACCATTATTTTCCTGCATTCAGTCGCACCCACTAGAAAGTTCTTTGGAAGGACCTAGCAGCGAGCAGACAAAGTGAATATCCATCATCACTCCCTTTTCCAAAATGATGTCAGGATCAGAATACCCGAAAGTTACCTACACCTACGAGGACGAAAGCCTCTTGTTCACCAACCGATATGAAAGCTGGGCCTGCCTCTACAAACAGGACCTGCTTCTCCATCTGGTGTTGAAGGCACCGTCCCCTCCTACATTGCAAATGTTCCATAGCGAGCGGTTACTTGCATAGCCCTCCCAGAGCAAGGGGAAGAAAAAGGCTCTAGTGCCACCATTGTCTGAATCTTTGGCTGATAAGAGTCCTGATTCCAACCTGGCCCCGAAGCGCCCTGTTCGCTCTCCAACCCGTATGCCAAAGTTGAAATTCATTGCCCCAAAACCCTTCATATATAAGGGTGACAAAGCTAAATACCGTGCATGGCAAATCACTGTGCAAAATTACCTTCTAGGGTTTGATGTGGAGCCCACTGACCACCAGAAGATTATCATCACCTTGGGCTTCATGGGGGGTGAAGATGCCAACCCAGCAAGGAGGTTTGCTGACCTCTATTTTGAAGAAAAAATTAGCATGCAAGACTGGGAAGAGTTCACGCTTGACCTAGACAAACATTTCCGACCTGCAATGGCCCGGAGGGAGGCCTACAAGAAGTTGATGACTCTCAAGCAGGGAGGAGATTCCATTGAGGACTTCTTTGTCAGAATGTCCCAACTAATGGTGGAAGCAGAATGCTGCCACAACAATGAATTCAACGAACAGCTAGTCCACGTCTGCCAGCAAGGAGTAAAGGATGAAATTGTAACCTTTGCTGAGCAGGAGTCATCAGCTCTCTGCCTCAGCAAGGACATCAAGAAGTGGGAGAGGCACCTCTGCCATGCAGAGGCCACCCTTGCCTCCTGAAAACTCAGAAGATCTGGAGGGACACAAAAACCTCAGTTCACACTGCGCTGGTCTAGGCCAGCAAACAAGGAAACACCTGCTGAGGCTCCCAAGCCTTCCAGCTTCATTGCCGCCAACCTGGCACCATTGAAAGAGGTTGGAACATTTGGTGGCCAAGGGAAGCCCATGGACATTGACAAGGCCAGAGCGGAAGGGCTCGGTTTCAAGTGTGAAAAGCCATGGCTGTGTGCCGACCACAAACCCAAACCTTATCTGCCCCAAATGAGGTATATCAAATTCAAAGGGGCCAAGATATTCTACCAGAATGCAGAGGAGCTGGCGGAATGCATGAAGATGGTGGAAAAGAACGAGCAGGGTTTTGGAAAAGACGAGTAGATACAGGTTGCTCTACCTCGTCTAAAGTAGTTACCATTCTGGACAATAAATTTGATGTTTTATCCGTTGAAACATGTGATGAGACCAAGCCTGAACCTAAGTACACCATTCTGAAACGTGAGACACCGCTACGGATCAAATGCAGTGATAAAAAGATCCCTCTTCCTGAGCGAGGAACCCCTGGTGTGGCAGGGTATGATCTGTACGCAGTGGAAAAGTGTGTTGTGCCAAAATGAGGACAGGCTCTCATAAATACTAAGCTTTCTATGGCCATTCCTGCAGGGCATTATGGCAGAATTGCACCCTGATCTGGTTTAGCCGTAAAAGCTTTGATAACCACCAGAGCTGGGGTAATTGACTCCGATTACAGGGGGGAGGTAAAAGTCCTCCTTGTTAACAATTCTGATAAGGACTTCTCGGTGAAAGTCGCTGGCAAAATAGTGCAATTAATACTTGAGAAAATTTCAAATCCTCCAGTCAAAGAGGTAGAAACCCTTGATGAAACAAAACAAGGCTCTTAAGGATTTGGTAGCATGGGTGCCAAACCAAAAAAGATCCGATCTCACCGAAGAGCCCAATGGGAAAATACCGTCGATCCGTGGTCGATCCGCTGGATAAAACAACAAGTGAAAAAGGATGTAGATATAGCCAAAAAACATCTAACATCCTTCATCCATGAAATGAGATAGACGGAAGTCGACTCCCAGCTCATAAATGACCTATGGGAAATGTCTATGGAAGGAATGACCACCTCCCTGGACTCATTGATGAGGAAGATGAAGAGTTCCGATTCTCCCAAGGAGACCAACTCTTCAAAATTGATGTGGAGACATATTGGAACATGTCCACCGAGATAGCTGCCAAGGAATTCACTCAGAAAAAAAAGAATACCTTTGAAGAAGCAGCCCTGGAATACATACATGACTTCGCTGATGTATTCACCAAAGAATCGTTTGATGAGCTGCCACCACGAAGGCCTTGGGACCATGCGATTGAACTCCTACCCGGAGATCATACCATTGATTGCAAAACCTACCCACTCAGTCTTGGAGAACAAACTGAGTTAGACATGTTCCTGGAAGAAAATCTCAAATCTGGACATATCTGACCCTCTAAATCCCCATTCGCATCTGTCTTCTTCTTCATCAAAAAGAAAGATGGAAGACTCCACCCTGTCCAAGACTACCGAAAATTGAACGGAGTCACCATCCGAAACTGATATCCCCTCCCACTCATCAATGAACTAGTGGACAAGCTCAAGTCTGCCAAATACTATACCAAGTTCAATGTGAGATGGGGGTAAAACAATGTGAGGATGAAGAAAGGAGACGAATGGAAAGCCGTGTTCCGAACCAACCAAGGCCACTAGTAATGTTCTTCGGGCTCACCAATTCACCAGTGACATTCCAAACCATGATGAACTTCCTATTCAAAGAACTGATCAACAGGGGGGTCGTAGTTGTATACATAGACAACATCATAATTTTCACCAGCAATCTTGAAGAACACTGAAAGGTGGTGAGAGAGGTACTCGAAATACTCCGAAAAGAACACCTATATCTGAGACACGATAAATGTGACTTCGAGATACAAGAAACCGAATTCCTCAGCATAATCATGTCGCAGAATAAGGTGAAGATGGAACCCAAGAAGGTGCAAGCCATTCTTGACTGGCCCATGCCAACAACCCAAAAACAACTTAGGGGCTTCTTGGGATTCCTCAACTTCTATCAGAGGTTTGTGAAGGATTTCGCCAAAAAAGCGAGACCCCTGAACACACTGACCTTGGAAAAGAACAAGTTCAAATGGATGGACGAGTGTCAGTGGGCCATGGACCAACTCAAGGAAACAATCTCCACCATGCCCACCCTCGCCATGCCAACAGACACAGACCCTTTCCGAGTAGAGACCGACAGATCAGGAATTGGAGTAGGTGCCATGCTATCACAATGCCAAAACGACATATGGCACCCCATTGCCTTCATCTCCAATCCCTTAATGACGCCAAGAGGAACTACCATGCTGCAGACTTAGAAATGCTTGCAGTTATCTACACACTCCAAGAATGGCGACAATACCTCCTTGGCACCCTCCACCCATTCGAGGTCTTAACCGACCACAAAAACCTCGAATTCTACAAAAAGCCCATTGATCTCTCCCACCATCAAGCCAGATGGCAACAAATCATACAGGAGTATGACTTCACATTCATTCATCGTCCTGGCAAAACAAATCCAGCTGATCCTCTGTCCTGGAGGTCAGACTTTGAAAAGGGGGTGGAACTTGATAACTCCCAACAAATCCTACTCCCTCCCAAATACTTCCCGAAATCCGAAGCCGTGGGTGAGTCATTGCTGGCCGAGAAACAAATCCGAACTGTCCAAATTGAGACCATCACCTCCAAAATTACCCAAAACCAACACAAAGGGTAGTCTACGTAAGCGGAGATATGTAGTGGCGTAGAGTCTAGTCTGCGCGAGAACGAAGCGAGGAGCGCATCGCTTTCCTCTTGCCGCCACCTCCCTCGCTCAAGCACCCCGCTCACCCGCTCTTTTCTTCCCCCACCCTCCATTCCCTCTCAGTTCTCCGTCACTCAATCAGTGCAACATCAACTGACTGCCTCGTGCTGGACGCTAACGCCCGCTCCCCTGAGGATAGTGCCAGACCGAACTGCGAGTGGCCCAACCCACCTGCACAGCTCATCAGGCCATCCACAGATCGGGCCCGCCTCCGGCTGAAACCCTTCGGGTTTTGCCCAAGTCATCACTAGCTACGCACACAGTTTGTACATAGTTCCCGCATCCCCCGAACAAGACTGCATAGATCGCCACACCCACCTATAAGACGGCGCGACCGAGCGAGTGAATCACGCAGAGCAGAGAAATTCACTATAGAAGGTATCTAAATGAAGGAGTCTCATTGGGACAAGGAAAATGGAGTCATCTACTGGAAGGAGTTACTCTGTGTCCCACAAGTACCTGAGTTAAGGGAAGAAATTATCACCGAAAATCATGACCACCCAATGGCAGGACACCTAGGTGCAAAACAAACATGCAACCTCATCCTAACCAAATATTACTGGCCAATGCTCAGAAAGGATGTAGAGCAATACATAAAAGGGTGTGACCGATGTCAAAAAGTCAAAACGACACACCAAGCCAGAAAAACCCTCCTCAATCCCTATGAAATATCTGACTACCTGTGGGAAATCATCTCACTTGATATAATCGGCCTGTTACCCAAATCACAAGGACATGACGCAATCCTTGTAATTGTAGATAGATTCTTAAAAATGATAAGGCTATTCCCGATTTCCTCCTCTATTACTGCCAAAGGAGTAGCTACCATATTTAGAGATCATATGTATATTTAAACTTCATAGTACCTCTTGAAAGGTGATCTCCAATCGAGGTCCCCAATTCATGTCCAACTTCATGAAAGACCTGTACACATTACTTAAAATTGAATGGAACCCCTCTACAACCTATCATCCCCAAACAGATGGCCAAACGGAAAGAAAGAATTCTGAAGTAGAGTTATACCTAAGATTGTACATGAACCATAAACAAAATGATTGGGTAGAATGGCTAGCCCTAGCCGAGTTTGCACATAACCAGAAAACCACCAGTGCGATTGGCACCTCGCTGTTCTTGCTAAACTTCGGACATCAACCCACTATATCCGAGGATACCCGAACACAGGTCCATAATGAAGACGTGACACAATTTGTGACCAAGATGAAGGAGTCATGAGAGCAAGCCAAAACGGCATTGGAAAAGGCCTCGACAGAGATGAAAAAGTACTATGATCAGAAGACCCGAAAATCCGAAACTACAAACCAGGAGATCTCATACTCGTTGACATGCACACATCTGAACAGATCATCCAACAAAGAAACTCAATGATAAGAAACACGGACCATTCAAAGTCCTAAAGAAAGTCAGACCCGCTGCCTATGAACTCGTCTTACCAAAAACCTGGCAAACAATACATCCAGTCTTCCATGAATCCCATCTCTGGCCATATGAAATCAGCACCTTTCCCTCGCAAAGGAAGTCACCTCCACCCAAGCCGGTCATTATCCAACAAAAACCGGAATACAAGGTGGAAGAGATAGTTGACTCTCAAAAGAAACGTGGCAAAATAGAGTGTCTCATACAATGGAAGGGGTATCCCAAAGAAGACAGAACTTGGGAACCAAAAACACATGTAACAAATGCCCCTAAATTAGTCGAGAAATTCCATCAGCAAAATCCGTCTGCTGTACGGGTCATCTGTGACAATACTTGTGACCAAGATTGTTGCAACTCTCCCTTCACCCCTTTCTTTGAGCAACAAAGTATACATGACTTTGCCGATACCGTAAACCGCCTTCCCCAACACCTCTTTGACTTCGCCTCTCTCATTGATCTGGAGTATCAACCTTGAAAAGGGGGTAATGTCAGAACCACTACTTCTTTCCCTCCTCTCTCTTATCTTATCTTATCACATCACTGATCACACCATATCTTGAACCTTCCAGAACATTCCATCTATGATGTCATCGCTTATATAATCATTCCATTGCATTCTATGAAGTTCCATTTGCCATAACATGTACAAACAGTAGTTAGTATATAAGTAGGTAGTTGCCTGTACCATATTCCTTATGCTTGGAATTCTCATTCCTGTGTCTCATTCTCCTCTTAAGTGTGAGCCTGATACTTGTGCTCCCAATAGTGTGCATCAATGGTCTGGGCAAGGGTCCAGAGTTCAGAGAGGGTGGGGGGCTTCCCAATATGAGAAATCTCATCTTTGATCTGGTCAGGGAGATCATTGTAGAAATGATGCCAGAGGGCACCTTCTCCATAATGTCAGACTTGTGAAGTGATGCAGTTGAACTCAACCACATACTTGTTGATGCGTTGGGAGTCCTTCATGGACAGGTGGTTGAGTTGGTGTTCCGCATCACCAACGAGGTCGTGGGCTCTGAAGTTCATCTGTAACTCCAGGACAAATTCCCAGTAATTATCCATTTATCCAGAACAGAGATTTGGGTTCTTGTTGAGGAGGAGGTCCAGTTTGAACCATTCTAGCACCATCCCCTTGAGGTAGGATTGCACAAAGGTGACCTTTGCACGATCTGTCCAAAAGGCCTTAGGATAGTCTTGGAAATTAAGTTCACACTGGACTAAAAATGTCCAGAGCTTCTGAGAGTCAGTTCTTGGACCTTGGTGCAGGGGGTGTTCTCAGTGGGGCATTGGCGAGAGGAGCAGGCAAGGCTGCAGATGGTGTCAGTGAGGAGGATGAGTGTGTCCTGAGGGACTTGCTCATTGTCTTCTTTACCTTCATTTCCAGGGGTGTCTTCCTCATTGTCACTGTCCTCAGGTCCAAGCTCAGGGAAGTCAGGGTCTTCATCAGAGGAGTCACCTTCAGGATCATCTGGACCTCCCAGGCTACCAGGACCATTGGGTGGTGTGTGAGGGATGTCTTGGTCTTGTGGCAGATTGGACAACAACAATTCATCATCTGGGAGCTGGGTGATCCATGCATCCAGAGTTGGCAAGTGCTGGAGGGCACAAGCCTGTGAGATGGATGCCAGAGTTTGGTGGGTGGAAAAACTATGGAATTGATCAACAAGGGCAGGGTCTCGACAACTGCTTGCAAATACACTAAGCAGGTTAAAATGTGAGGATGGAGGTGGGTTTGTGCTAACAGTGCATGTTCTGGAGCATGTGATGCATGTGGCCATGGCAGATGTACGGGTTAGGAATTATGACAAGAGTGAGTTCAAATATACTGTTAAAACCAGATCTCTGAAAGATAACTCCAGAATGTCCAGAGTTCAGACAGGACTTGGCTTCACCTTATATGGTGTGCCCTTGTCACAAGTCCAGGGTGTCCTGTAATTTTGAAGGATAGGAAGGGTCAGAGTTGACCTTGTTGCAAGCAACAAAGGTTGAGGGCAGGTCAGATGAGAGTCCAGAGGCTCAAGGGGGTCAGAGGGTCAGAAACCAGAGATTTTAAGATGATATTTGAACTGAGGTATCTACAACAGAAGTGTGAAGACTTATATATGTATGGATGCAAAACATAAGTGTTAGTCAGAGTCCAGAGGACAGATACTAAGTGTACCAGAGCTGTGCTCCTAAGCAGAGCACAGGAACAGAGGATGACTAGAGGCAGGGCTAGTGGCTATGTACCATAAGCAAAGAATGGAACGTAATAATAAGAACAAGGAACACTAAATACAGAGTATCTGGAGTGTCAGGGATATGGACTCGTCAAGAATGCACCAGAGGTCACAGGAAAGGTAGTCTGGAATTGGATTTAGAGGTCCAGATTGACAGATATGACAGCACCTAGCTTTTACCAATATTTCTTTCTCCCTCATATTCCTTCATTCTCATGCCCCTTTAGTCATGTGACCTCCACAAGGCCAATCACATGACTAGTCATGTGATATGTCCAGACCCTGATGTCATCTATGACATCATACCTCAAGATTACCACATGTAGACTATCATAGATCCCTCCACAATTGGATCTCCTCAGTATTCTCATGCCATCCTCTATATCTTCTGATCCAATCTAATCTCCCCTTTGTATCCTATTTAGATATCTCCATGGATCTAGATCCAGATCTCAGGGTTTGCCTCATAGTAGCCTTGCACATCTCATCTCCATCTGTGCTTCCATTCTTTTCTTATGCTCCTTACCATACTGTCATTACCTATTTATGTATAGTAGTTAGATCCTGGTCCATGCATAGACCCAGGCAATATATAAGGCCAGTGGTCTAAAGCCAGAAATCCCAGCTTTAGCCACTTGTCAGATTAGCTCATCCTCTATCTGCTAAGGGCTTGACCTTTGGGCCTTGTCTCTTGTTTCTCATGGTGGCTTTACTGTGGATGCTGCTCTGGCTGGTCCTTGATATGGACTTCCTTCTTTCTGCTGGGTAGCTCTATTATCAGCCACTCTTGTTTGGTCATTATTTGGTCATCTGGCTGATGGTTGGTCTGGTTTCCATGATCCAACAAGCTGATCACAACACTTGGCTAAAGCTGCCTTTATGTTACCCAGACATTGGTGATAGATAAGGATAAGCAAGATTACTTGATGTCAACACTTATGGTCTTTTACAGATATGGGTTAGGGTCCAGATCCCAAAGGGACATACTAATGTTTTGATTACAGGTTATTTAGGTAGCATAAGACCCAGGTTAATAAGCAGCAGGTTTGGGTAAGACTCCTGACATGAGCACCATGGTTATGGGGCAAGACTAGAAGGCCCAACATTATTTATTGGAAGCATAAGTCATTTGCATAATGTTGCTGAAGTAGCCACTGTTTAACATGCTAGGCAGAAAAGGTTTAAAAGCACAAAAAGAGTACCTGACATTTACTGGAGTTCATCAAACCAGATTGGGTCTCAAGCAAGATGTTAAACTGCTCAGCTTATCATTACAGGACTTTGTTGAGAGTGAGTGACAAGATAGCTTCCTCAGAAGATTGTTTTCTAGGTCATCCATACTATGATATTAAAATATGAATATGTGAGGTCTGCAATGACTGCTAAACTAGCATCCATCTGAAAAGATGAAAAACTATAATCATCCTATCAGATGTTAAAGAATAGCTGGGCCCAGGCTTATGGAACATCTGCAGTATAGGCACCGCTTGAAGGACCCCCATATACCATGGTTATCAGGTAGTGTTACAATTTGTCACTACATGTATTCTTTTCCTTTCTTCAGACTTACCCTTCATCTTGTCTGGCTCTCCTTATGCTAGACTTGTAGTCCTATCATCCATGTATCTGATTGCTCCTTCAGTTTCTTCCTCATTCTAATGATTACTCATTGCTCTCCTTTTGCTATTGGCTTGCTGACTCAACAATCAGTCAGCCCATTGTTCCCTGACATTTTCTTGGTTTCCATACAATTACTTAGCATCCCTCTGTCTTCATATATAAACCCTCCAAGTAGTACCAACATATTTTCAGCTTAGACCTACTTGGCATATACAATCCTACTTCTATTCTTGTGTCTTTTCTCTACACTTGAGTAAGTGCTTTTGCTCCTGCCTGTGTCCCATCCCAATAACAAGGAATTGTCCTTGGCCCACCTGCTTCACTGGAAAGTCCCTTGTCTAGCCATCACTAGGATGATCCCTTGACCTTACCATCTGCAAGGTATCCCCTTGTCTTCTGTCTTAGGACCTTCAGCCAAGTCTGTGCTCGACCCTTTGGGATCAAGTGTAACAAAAGATCTAAGCTCTCCTGCTGCAGTTAGCTTCACCTAAACTACTAACATTTCCTGATGAAATCCCAGTCTCACTAATTGGATCTTCGGACCCACCAGGGAACATCCACCTGTCAATTCCAAACCAGAACCCCAGTCCTCTGAGGAGAAATAACACTCACCATCACCTGACCTTTGCATTGCTTTAATAGAAGAACAATGTGAAAACCTAGCCCTTGCCACTCAACTCTCTGAGGGACTATCCATCCCTAGGGGACCTACCCTACCATCACCTGCTCCTATAGTAACCCACCACACTCTCCCATGACTCCTAGCCAATGCTGAACAATAGCAAAGAACCACCAGAACCAGAACCACAACTCTGTCACCACTACTACTGTTCCCAACTTTACCAATAACCACCAAACTAACTGAGCTTTGTCTGTGTGATTCACTTGCTCAATCGCACTGTCTTATAGGTGGGTGTGGCAATCTATGAGGTTTTGTTTGAGGGATGTGGGAACTATGTATGTACAAAATGTGCATATAGCTAGTGATGATTTGGGCAAAACCTGAAGAGTTTCAGCCAGAGGTGGGCCTGATCTGTGGATGGTGTGGTGAGCTGTGATCCTGACATATTAGGAGCCTGTGATGTGACTCATGAGACTCTCATTCACTAGGAGTGGGCACATTGATTGGTGCTCGCTTTAGTATACTAGGCATATGGCTATGTGGTGGAATGCCTCGAACATCTCCAGTTCTGTCTGTAAGTATGGCACAAGTATGAGAGTATGTTCTCAGAGGTAGAGGATGAATGTGTTGCTGGCCCAGCACCCCATGACTCGAACAACTTCAAATGGTATATCTTTCAGCAGGTAGTGAAAGGTGCTTCCAATTCATAGGCTGTGGCCTCTGAAATTGTTGATTTGCTGCCTCTTGACTATGCTGGCAAAGCAGTTGGTGAGGTGTGTTTTTGATAGTGGGTGCAGACCTTTGGGGTGTCTCCAGGCAAAGAGGTGCATGTGATCTGGGGCTAGGTTGATGAGACAGTGGTTTCAGAGCACTGCTTCCAGGTCTGTGATGTATTCTGGGTGCAGTGCACAGTGTACCCTCTTCACCTCTTTCCTTGCTGCATTTTGTGAATGGGATGTGGAATTTATGATGCAATGGCCTTCTTGATCCTGACTGAAGATCTGGTCCCTCCTGGTTATGTGTTTGTCTGGGGTGAATTTTGTTAGCATTACTTTATTTATTCATGACTTACACTTTGCATCTCATTACTCATCCTTGGCACTGCATTACATAAGCCTGCCTTAGATTAGATCATGGCCTTCTTTCTTCTCCTCTCTTCCTCAGCATTCTCTTACTCTTGTGACAACCGCTGAGGTACAAGTCATATGTTCACTGTCTGCCTTAGAACTCACATGTTAACCTAGCATAGTCGCATGCTAGGTAACTAAGCATTCTCTCACTCTTGTGATGACCGCTGAGCATAGTCATGTGCTAGCTCGTATAGGTTATAAGCCCTGAGCACTAACTAGTAGAGCTCAGAACACACAGGATTAGCACAGAACCTCTTAACATCATCACAGCCTCATGAAGCAGAATTACCCTGCATATACATAGGTAGCATACTTGAACATCATGGGAAAATAAAACCATATATGTGAACTCACCAGTGTGGAAAACTACCTGCAATGGAAGAAGCAGATGACTTTAGCACTCCAAGGGGAGCGATTCTGGACACACTGTTCCAATGGGAATAACTCACTAAACCTTGCTGATTTTGCTTCCTACATGCCCCAGCCAGCTGATCCTACAGCCATTCTGGATGCTGAGAAAGAGAAGATTCTTGACTGGCTCACAAAGGACACACAGGCTAAGGCCCTTGTTGACAGGAAGATTTCTACCACTGTGGCATCCCTACTTAGTGAGAAGTAGACAGCATGAGAATAGTGGGATGCTCTTGCTTCCTACTATGTGTGCATCAACATTCTATCTCAATGTGAATTACATGCACACATGCAATCAGAGAAACTCAAGGATGCTGAGGATGCAAGTTGTTACATTGGGATCTTTGAAAATGCCCAATGCTGGTTCCTACAGATGGGGATCAGCTACATGATAGAGGAGTCAATCTTCGATCTCTTACAGAGTCTGCTGAATGGGGTGGAATGGGAAATCTTCCATGAGCTCACCCTCAACAGGCTCTCTCACTAAACACCCTTCCATCTGCCTTGCCCACAACATCTGCCAGCCTTATAATTGCACCACCCTCCATCACCTCACCACTTGCCAGTCAGGTCACAGTTTTTGGCTTCCCCAATGCCTCCAAGCTGCTCCTTGAGAAGGTGCATGCCATTGTCAGATGACGAAAGCTCACAGGCCCTGGGTCAGAATATGCCAACATTGCCTCCCACCCTGGCAAGGTCAATGCTTCCACTGGCATATGGCTCCATAAGAATAACCCCAGCAGTGCTCACTGCACCAACCCCTCATGTGTGAACAAGTCCCGAGCAGACACACACAATAGGGAGTATTGTTACTGGCCAGGCAGTGGGATGGAATCACAGGCTCCTACTCGGGTTTGCTCACATGGTTCAGGAGTGAAAGCCAAATCAGTCATGGTAGCTGCTGCTGCTGAGCCTGCACAGGTTAAATGTGAAATTTCCTATGTGGTGCTCACTGATTGTTACAACTTATACTTACATACATTCCCACTTTTTCTTTCTTTCCTTGGACTTATCCCTCCTTGTTTAGCTCTAGTTATGCTAAACTTATAGTTCTTCCTCTCACACACTTGATTGTTCTTCTTGTTTCCAGAATATTCCTCGATTACTCATTGCTCATCTTTTGCCATTGGCTCTCTGACTCAATGATCAGTTAGCCATTTATTTTTTCATGTTCTTTCATTTTCTATATAATTACTCAGCATCTCCTTGCCCTCATATATAAACTCCCAAGTGGCACCCATGTTTCCTAGCTTAGACCTACTTGGCTTATATAATCCTAACTCCTCTTTGTGTGTCTTCACTCTACACTTGAGTGAGTGCTTTTGCTCTTATCTATACCCCATCCCAATTACAAGGGATAGTCCTTGGTCCACTCATATCACTGAGAAGTCTCATATCTGGTCATACCAGGATGAACCCTTGACCTTGCTATTAGCAAGGTACCCCCTTGCCTCAGTATCTTAGGATCTTTGCCAAGTTCACACTAGACTCTTTGGGATCAAGCATAACAAAAGGTCTAAGCTCTTTTACTGTGGTTAGCACTGCCTAAACTGCCACCATATCTTAACAAAACCCCCCCAGCCTTGCTAATAGGATCTTTGGACCTACCAGGGAGTGCCCACCTGTTAACTCTGAGCCTGAACCTCAGTCCTCTGAAGAGGAATAACCCCTGTCATCACCAGATCTTTATATTACTTCCCCCCAAGAACAACATGAGGATTGAGCCCTTGCCACCCTATTCTTTGAAGGAATATCCATCCCTAGAGAACTGATTCCACCATCACCCACCACCATAGCCACCCATCACACCCTCCCCAGACTTCTTGCCAATGCAGAACACTGAGCAAGAACAGCCCAATGTAGGAGCCAGCTCTCCTATGGTTGCATACCACCTTTTTCAGCTCATTCAAGTGTCCATCAAGCCCCCTGTCTGTGTCTTGTGTCTTTCCGTATCATCCTGAGGTCAGTCTATTCCATTTTTCTTTTATCTGTTCATCTGTTTGCACATCCAGTTCCAGGTCATTGTGAATCTGTGTATTCGGTCCAGTTCTGTTTGCCAGGTCATCCATTGTTATTTATTGTTTGCCAGTTCTGTTGCATTTCATCTCTTGTTTTTGGTATGGATTACATCAGTTAGTTTTCCTTCATGTTTTGATACTTAGAATTGAGCATCCCTTCAGAGGGCCTTGGCTGTTCTCGTAAATATGAAGTCTCAGGAATGCCCAGACTATAAAGATTCTGTATCAGGATCATAAAAAAAATCACACACCAGAGGTTGGTCATCATCTTTGTCAGGAATCATCCCTATCGTCATTGTCATTGTGCTGTTTCCATCGTTCAAGTCATCACTGTCATCATTCTGGGTCCTCATCCTTGACCCACTGTTGGTATCCGTGTAGTGCTGGACACATCAAGCTTTGGCAGCTTGATCTCCTCTGACATAGTACTGGTCATTTTAGTGGATGTATGTACGATACGGACATGAATGTATGTGTTCGATCTCAGTAGATTTAGAGCAACTCAGGGCTCATAACCTGTAGAAGTGTACTACAGGGAATGTGTATGGAATATGAAGTATGAATGATCCAGTCTTATCTCAGTATAGGATGGAGTCTCTGACTGAGGTGAGGACGCAACAAAATCTATCTTATCTACCAGTGCATTATATAATCATTATGTAATGTGCTGTGTCTGTGTCCTAACATCCAAGTCCATTTGACTATAGTAGGCAGAAAAAACATAACAATCCTGCCCTTATCCTTGGCTGGGTTATTCATTTTCATAATACATATTCATCCAAATTGTGTTCTCTTTGCTCTCACACACTGAGGTGAGTTGTAGCTAACCCTCACTTGCTGACCTCCCTACAGAGCACCCCTTGGGACAAGTACAACTCACCCACTTACATACACCCCCATACACAATCACTGTCTTACAACTGGAGCCCACTGCGAGGGGTTCCACAGGGTGGTTGAGGAGGACACTGCGACCCACATCTCAGCTCCAAGAGCTTGAGGACCTCCTCATTGAGTTTTGGGAACTTAACCTATCCAACCCTTCTAAATTGTTTATTCTGGTTACACCAGATCGTGTGTGCCACAACCAACTCAGCCTGGGTAGTCCTGACATCACTGACCCCCTGAGCGTGGGTTCACTATTTATCCTGGGCAGCTTTTCTCACTCTACACCTCACAAAAGGACTCTGTCCTTACATGGTAAACAACCTGGGCATTCAATGCCACATTTGCCACTAACTCTGCTCAAGTTGTTATGACTGCGACGAGCAGCCATCGGAAGGGAACGGGAAACCCTTCGGCCGGAAGAAACAACCAAACCTACAGCTGATAACGAGGCTAGCCGGCAAAGAGAAAAAGCCTGTAACCCTGGCAGGGGAGCTACAAGTGCCAGCGAGCCACGTCGAGGGAGTGCCCATAGCGGACGAGGTTTCAACCCAAGTCCCAGGGGCCCAAGAGCGGTGAAC
>JBBPKT010000071.1:0-46131 GCA_038089395.1 Pulveroboletus frians
AGATGCATTTTCAACCATGGCACCCACAATCGGGGCAGGCAATCCCTTTTGGTGTCCATCAAGCCTAGCCGCCTAAACACAATGAGATACACAACACACACGATAGAGCCCCCGTATGCCTTCGTTTCGAAATGTTCGGACGAGACAGTCTATCGGTCCGTTGAACCTTGCGGTGGCATCCAATATTTGGGACTGGAGCCTTACTTTCGTAAGATCGAACGGGTGTTCGAATACTTTGGAGGCCACGCCTGCGATCTACTAATCATGTCTGTTACATAGTTTTGACGCTTTTGAATATGTGAAACGCACACTCCCAAATGTGATGTCCTTGACCGCACGCACGGCAGGTGAGACATGGGCGTCGTCGCTCATGACGGCGGAGCGGAGGTGGATGGTGGTAAGGGCAGAGACGACCAATATTGTACGGACGGCCGTATGTATCGAAACGTACAAAAGTAGCAAGAACATAACATGACCAAATACAGTGTGTTACCGGCGGCTTACTAAAGTAGGATGATAACGTCATCAAAGTCATTATATTAGCGCAATGTAAGGTATGCTTATATAAGCTATGTACCGAAAATGGAATAAATCCAACATTAAACAGCGTCGGACAGCCCCACTCTGAAATTCTTTTTGGTTTCGAGCGAGAGAAAAAAAAGGTATGAAGCCTCCCTTGTGCCACTTCCTCAGGGTCAACCCAGGGTTATGACGCACTTTGTACATTAGCTTGCCTCTCGATCATGGGGCATGTCACCATGGCCCAGCCCTGATGACCCGATACCAGTCGGCAAGTCCATTCCAATGCCCATTCCGACGTCAACGTCGAGTGTCGCAAGCTGGCACCGAATTCTACAAAAAACTATTGGCTCCCCTCTTGAGCTCTTGCATACGGGTGCGAAATAGCATAGACTACGGGATGATCAGGTCGTGGAAGACTCGGGAGTGCTTTGTATTGGCATGGTCGCAGCCTTGACAGTCCAGCCTTTCCCTTGGTGTCGTCAGCATAGGCATTTCGCGAAGGGGATCATAGCGTAAGTACACTAACCATGTTAGGGGTGGTAGTGGATCCTGTCGTTGGGGGTGATCTGGTCTGTCGCTCTGTCATGGGGACTACGCTCGATGCCTGCGGGCTACGATTAACTGTTTCCTTTTCCGCGGGCGACGCACCCCGGACCTTGGGGCTCGTTTTTGTGCTAGGCTGCAACTCATGGGTGGTCGAGGTTAGGAAGCGCACCAGGGTTGCCCGCCCGCGTTTTAGATCTTGACACTCCGTCAATGCTTCTTCCAGCCTAATCTGAAGCTCTGCATTCTCTCTCCGCATAAGCGCTGCCTTTCTCCGAAACACATCTCGTTCCCGACGGACGTCTGCGAGATCGCTAAAGAGCCGTGCGTTTTCTGCTTGGAGTTGTTGTATAACTCTTCGCTGGCGGAGTTGGATGTTCTGGAGCTGCTCGATGAGGCGTCTCGGCTGTTTGTCCATCCCTTTGTCCGTTTGCTGCTTGGACTACGAGGCAGATCAGAGTGGTGCTAAGCGAGGGACTTGGCGCTCGATCATGGCTTCCCCATGTCTTTGAGCGTCCCTTAATATCATCCTCCGATGCTGTTCTCTGGCCATTGCCTTGGTGGGAGCTTTGGGGCGGGGTCCTGATCCCGTCGACGGGTTGATCAGGATCACGACGGAGAGCTGTGTTATTCCGGCAGGATGAGCGGTAAAGCGCAGCACCCTACAGCCGATGACACTTTCGGACTGGCGCGGCCTTGCTAGGACCGCGAGCATTGTCACTCTCAGCGAACGACTTGGGCTGATCTAGGGCACTGGAAACAGCATCAAGAGACCTCTGGCTCACGATGGGATTGCCGGGGAGAACGACAAGAGTTGAAGCCAGCGCCAAGACGCGAGTGAGTCTGCCCATCAGTCGGATTACGCCGCACTCAAAGTCTCACGAAGCTGTTTCAAGGGTCAGACCAGGTGAGTATATTCTTTACTATGCTTTGGTATAGGCTAATGACAAGCCTTCAAGTTGCTTTCTGGTGCGTCAATTGATCGGATGCTGGGCTGTCGAGTGTCTGCCTCCCTGATCATCTGTGGCTACGCTATCCTGTGCGTATACACCGTCTGATCCTCGCACAGCTGCACCAATTCCCGCTCTGCGCCGCAATGAGCGCTTCCGACACGACACAGGTTGATTCCGTACTTGTCGACACCGAGATCTAAAATCGGCCCTCATGTGACGTCATGGACTATTCCTGGGGACTCATAAGGGTCTTACGATTCCTATTCCGTCCTGCACACTATGGACAACCAGGTGAATCGGTGTTGGTTCTTTTCACAGCTCCCGAAGTTCTAGTCTTGGATGTCTGGCTGCATGAACCATGCTGGGCGATCCCGCCTTCAGTCTCGTTTCAACATTGAGCCCAAAACGTACATCAGCGTGCGCTAAATCGGATGTGGACGCACCGTCCGGGGATCACGACAGTGTACGTTCCACCAATATCTCGAACACTGGGTGCTCGGTAGTCCGATCAAGTTACATGGTGAGTCGGCCATGCATAGTGCATTGAGGTTGAATTGCCAGGACGCCCGTCGAGGTAGTGGGTACTAGACCGAAAGGCCCCCCCGAGGATACAGAAATCACAGGTTTTTGATTCTACGTAGGAATCACTTTAGACTTGGCGTGCGTGCGAAGCAGACACCCTTTGGGTGTGAGCCTGGATGGAGGGAACATACATCCCTTACCACTACAACCGCGATGACCATGTACAGGGACTTTCGAATCGAGTCTCAATATTCGAACCCCCGTGCGTGTCGGCGTATGCGCTTCAGAGCAGAGTTTACCTCGCTGGAGGAGGTAGGAATGTACCTCACTCTTCGAGCTTAGATGTTGCAACGCCCCCTGGACCGATGCCACACGAGCATTCGAACGGACTGCATATACCAAGAACGAGGTTAATAGGTATTCACAGGAGTCAACCATGTAGCACCGTACGTACAATATGCGTATGATAGGCCTCGGAACGATACATGCGTGGGCTATACCGAAAGCTTAACGGTATTTACCAGGCTTTGGGCCGCTTTATGCCTATCCGGTCACCGGCGCAATGAGGCTAGTTCCCACTCGCCAGAATCAGCTGCATCAATGCGCAGTTGGCTGGTGAAGACTATCTGGGGGCATGCTATCAATATCTCCTTTCTTGCAAGGCGCTCCATTCGGAGTATCATCTGACACCCCTAGATACGAGGTCATACACACACACCGGAAACTGAATGTAGACGTACGGATACGCTGTACAGGGGTATGACCCAGCTAAATAGCGAAGAAAAAAGATCAGGCATTAGCAACATGCAATCCGATGACAAACAAAGGAACACGAACAAAAAGAGGGCAACTGATAGCTCTTTCTGCACGCCGCATACAACCATTACTGATGCAAGTACCACTGAGTCCTCGGATCAGCACTGAGCTGGCGGGTGCGACTTTCACTGCCATCCACTCACATACCATGGTAGCATACATCATGCTCCCATCGCGAAGGACAAGCAAGACAAGGGGAGCCTTGCTCCGACTCTTCTTGAAAGTGAAAAAGTACTTGAACAACGTTAGGCCGATAAGCACACAATGGACGCTGAAGCCTGCCATGCTGAGCAGACACATCAATTATATTCAGCGGTGAGCGAGGCGGCTAGGATAGGAATAGGGTCGCGACAAACTCACCTTTGATTCGTGGCATCCTTCGTCATTTGTATTAGAAAGCATGCCTCACCAAAGACGATGTTGACATGCCACCATAACGTTTTCATTGTCCCCCCAACTTCTGTCAAGATTAAACCGAGCAGTAGTAAAGCTATCCATCTGGACCAATTATATAGGGCAAATACTGTGGGCCTTGCTAAACCGAACTTGCATCTCACGATGAAACCACACTAGACTTACCACGCGTGGCTAAGACGATCTCGAGCAAACTTGCTAGAATCTGTGTAAAACCTACGACGTAGCTGAACCATATACGGCATAACAGAGGGGGATTGCTGCCATCCGCCAATGGTCCGGTCAGCCAGTTGTGCGCCCTAAATTAAAATCAATGACCCTGACAAGGTAGGTGGAATACGCTGCAATGCACTCACACACATGCGAGTATTACAACATATCGAAAGAAGAAGTACATCCACTTGAACGGATTTTTATTCCTCATACTACAGGGGCCGAAGAGATGGTGTCAAAGAGCTGATCAGTGAATGAGGAAGATGAATGCGCACGTCCAGATATATTGAACATCCTGATCGAATGTTAGTAAACAATGCCAAACGAGAAAAGTAAGAGCTGCGACTGGGAATGAAAATGAAATTAGCGTCATGAAAAATCCGATGCCTTTAAAACATACTACTATGGTAGCGCACGGTGAGAATAGCGTTTGCACAGTCAGCAGATATCGCATAGTTGCTATCACCGGGTGGCATCTTGGAAAGTGCAGGATCTTTGATGAAGATCGACTATAAATGCGGGTCCACTCATCATAGACAGCTGAGTGTGACCCTAGGTAGCTGCTGCAGGGTCAGCAGAACAATGCTCCACACCTGCTGAGGCACGTGTGTTGCCATGATTGCTGTAGTAAAATCGCGGGAATGATTGGATAAAAAGTTTTTTATTCGTAAGTATATTGAGATAAATTAATTTTTAATTCCAAAAGTGGACACGCGTGAGAGTCGTTCGTTGTGCTACTCTCGAAACCACACGTTCCGTTTTAGGAAGCGAAAGGGCTACGCCCGAATCAATCGTTTCCACTGGAGGGACAAACGGATGGTATCGAGACTACACTTTTTCTGCCTTGTTACTCCAGGTCTTCATCGCTTTGGTACTTTAGACTGTCCCCACGTACGATCTCTCGTTTATTGCACTCACCCATCCACCCCCAATCTCAACTCAATGAATTCAGAAGTTGTTGTCGTACTAGCCATTATTGCCTCCGGGGCACCCCCTTTGACCGCCATTGAAATTGCCCAGTGCGAGTGCCCGGTCTGGTTTTGCCTTATCTGGTGTTAACGCATGCAGGCCTGTTTCATGTCCCCTGGCTCGACATTCGGGGTCCACCTCATTGCGTGCGCTCCGGATATGATTTGGTTCGGGTATGTAGTTCTTTTCGTCTGCTGAGGTGGGTGGGCTGGTTATCTTCCTTACCTCTCGTCACCGGTCGTGAGTGGAGCCTCGTCTTCCCTTCAAGTGACAAGGTTTAGTGCTGTCAGTTTTGCTACTGCCATCGTTCCTATGTTCTTGTGACGGGAAGGATGACTTAAGGAATTGAACCAAGTGGGGGAGACCCTGCAGGAGATGAAATGAGACGTAGCAGTGGACGAGAACCATGCTCAGGCGCTCGCTGTGGAGTTGTTGACTTGCATGAGAACTGAGTACGGCATCCCAAGTCCAGGGATAATCATCTTGCGCTATTTCCGCCGCACATGCATGACATCCTTGAGCAGATCCGATTGGTGAGAAGGATGCTGATGCCGTACCAGGTTACTTAGACTGAGGTCCACTGGTGGCGAGTTGGCGTGATGGGTTG
This sequence comes from Pulveroboletus frians, assembly GCA_038089395.1. NCBI lineage: Eukaryota > Fungi > Basidiomycota > Agaricomycetes > Boletales > Boletaceae > Pulveroboletus > Pulveroboletus frians. The sequence continues at coordinate 5,560 of JBBPKT010000071.1, forward strand.
ATGAAGGCAAATTGCCGAGATACGTGAGTACCTAGGGTCGTGTTACTTGCCATCGAAAAGGCTCCCGCCAAGATGAAGCAATCAGTGATTTCCAGTTCCGAAGAGGGTTTACCTTGGACTTCCACTTGGCAGACACATCCTTGGCGTGCGCCTGGATGAAGGGGTCAGGTAGACATGTATGTCAATGAGATCAGCATGGACACTTTATCCGTACCATGTGCAGGGACGTTTGAATCGGATATCAATATCCGAACCTCCCCGGATCCCGACGAGGTGCTTGAGCACTTAAGAGCAGGGCTCACCTTGCTAGAGGGGGAGAAATATACTAACTCCTCTGCGTTCCCCCGGATAGCGGCTTCTTGATCCATGTTGCAGTCCAACTCGGGCTCGTTCTTCGAGCAAGTTCGGGGATGTATGTTACTGAAACATTGCAACACCCACACGTGTGCAAGGGAACATCCGAACTGAGAGACTGCAAGCACCAGGAACGAGACAAATGAAAATTCACACAGCCAATCGTGGCCCGCATGATATACATACGATACATTGGTCCCGAAGGGCCTTGGCTCACTCTGTGCTGACATGGTCACCGGCATAATGAAGCTAGGTCCCACTTGTCGCATCGATGTGCAGTCGGCTGGTGAAAATTATCTGGGGATGTCCTATCAATATCTCTTTTCTCGCAAAGCGTTCCATTCTCAGTATCATCTGACACCCCTAGATAGGACGTCATAAGTAAACGTACTCCCGAAACCGAACGTGAACATACGGATATGCTAAACAGAGGCACAACCCAGCTAAATGGTGAAAAAAGATCAAGCATCAGTAACTCACAATTCGGCGACAAACAAAGAACACAAACAAGAAGAGAGCAACGAATCGCTCGTTCTCCAAACCACAAAGAACCAAAACTGACACAAGCATGACTGGGTTCTCGCATCAGTGCCGAGCTAGTGGACGGGACGGTCGACTCACGCAGGATTGTAGCATACATTATGCTCGCATCACGAAGGACGAGTAAAATAAGGGGAGGCTTGCTTCCATTCGTCCTGAAGGCGACGAAGTACCTGAACAATGTCAGGCCAATGAGCGCACAATGAACGGTGAAGCCTGTTATACTAAGGGAACACGTTAATTATAGTCATTGGCGAGCAGGGGGGCTAAGACTCACGTTTGATTCGAGGCATTGTGCGTTGGTTGTAGTAGAAAGCATGTTTCGTAAAAGACATGACCATCCAGCCGCCATAGCGTTCTCATCGTCTCCCCAGCTTCCGTCAAGATTAAAATGAACAGTATGAAAGCTATCCACCTGGACCGATTATACAGGGCAAATACTGTGGGCTTTGCTCAGCTGAACTGCATCTCACGAGGAAGAATGCACACTAGGCTTACCACGCGTGGCTAAGACGATTTCGAGCGAACTTGCCAGAGCCTGCGTAAAACATAGGATGTAGCCGTACCATATACGGCAAAACAGAGGGGGATTGCTGCCATCTGCCAATGGTCCGGTCATCCAGTTGTGCGCCCTAAGTCAAAATTAATGACCCTTGACGGCTAGGCGGGTTACGTTGCAATGCACTCACACACATGCGAGTATCACAACATATCGAAGGAAGAAGTACATCCACTTGAACGGATTTTTATTCTTCATGCTACAGGGGCCGAAGATATGGTGTCAAAGAGCTGATGTAAATAAGGACCAGAATAGATGCGCACGTCCAGATATATTGAACATCTTGATCGAATGTTAGAAAGCAATTCCAAACGAGAAAAGTAAGAGCTGCGACTGGGAGTGAGATTAGCGCCATGTACATTCCGACGCTACTGGCACATACTGCTATGGTAGCGCACGCTGAGAACAGCACTTGCACACACAGGGGATATCGCATGGTTGCTATCACCAGGTGGCATCTTGGGAAACGCAGAATCTCTGGTAGTGGTCGGCCGTTGAGGCGCCCGGCGCCAACGGGTCCACCCATCGTGAACAGTTGAAAATGACCCTAGATGGCTGCGGCAGGGTCAACAAAACCCCATTACTCCCACACCCGCTGAGGCACTGTGATGAAGTGCATTGCTATAACATGCTTTGATTGTTGCAGTGAAATCACGAACAGCTTTTTGTTTAAGTTTGGTGGATGCTTGCCTAAGCAATAGTTGAGCCGCAACGTTCCTTGCGAAATTTGCCACGGCGGTGTAAGACTCAGATATCTATAACTAGCATATACTGCCCGGAACACTGAACCGTAAGTTATCATTGCCTTTTGGCGTAACAGTCTTAGCGACGGGCAGTTGGACTGCTCACAAGCATCTGGCCATTTCCAGGAACGTGAGTCCTGGAAGTATAATACTTGTCGCTGTCTGCTATCTCTTCGGGCTTACTGTAAGACACCATTTTTCGCCAGGCCCAATGCATCATATGCCGCTATGACTCCACACGTGCAGTACTATATATACTTGAAAGCGCTGTTTTTTCGGTTCGTCCATTCTGTCCAGGCTGCGATGCCACAAACAAGAAAAAAAGAAGCAAACAAAACCAAAAAAGTTTCACTACATTAATAGCGTGGTACGGAAAAAGAGCCTAGTCTCATTCTGCAACTCCCAATCAGAGCTGACAACGTTCGTCGTCCTAGTCATCAATCGATGCTTGGTCCATTTGCTTTCCACCTTCAATTTTCGGATCTCCTTGAGAGGGACCAGATAAAGTGCCGGCTTCTTGATTTCAATCGGTGATGGAGCGCACCTGCGAATGTGCATGTGATCCACTTCGGGACAAGTATGGAGCTGAAGATCAGGCTGGTCACCAGACTGACGGGATGCAGTAGTGAAACGCGACTCTGTCACGATCGGTGCTGTCGATCCAGTATCACCGTATCACCATAACGCTCTACAAATGGGGTCTATAATGGAACACACTCGTATCGACATGTACAACTCGGATCCGATCTGGTGGAACGCTCATCAGATTCTACGGTTCCGAGTCCGACTGCTCGTACCTCATCGCCCCGACTTCCCTTTCAGACTTCTGTCGATTGGATCTCTGCATCCATGTGTTCGCCCAACCCGTTAGGAAGACTGGCCAGCTGTTACGTGTCACCCCACTTAAGGAAGGTCCCAAGTACTCGCTCGGCTCTTTGACGCTGGTGGGACCAGGTGACCTCGTTTTGCAACAAGGTTTGCCGTCGTGTGACCGAATACAGTCGACACGGCCGCCACTTTCCGTTTCATACGGTTACTTATGACTGCTTTTCGGTGCAGCTCAGGCCCGTTCATCGGATGCTGCCAACGTGTCCGCGAAGTCACCGCCCCACGCGACCATCCACTACATCACACGTCCCACCATTCATCGATCATCCCCCTTCCACCTCTCGAGTGCATATTTCGGCCATATTCTCGCGGCTGTCACGGCTGCCGCTCGGTGAAGGTATCCCGATGTGTGATCTCCGTGCTCGAGGTTCTTAAATAGGTCTGCTAGGGTAAGATGTAATTCTTTCTTTCCCCACTCTGTATTATATCACCCCCCTTGTAAAGGGATGAAATGCTCATTGATACTGGGTGCGCTTGTGATCGCATCCCCGTATGTGGTGGCCTACGATGTCTTTCGCTCATACGCGGGTTCCACTTTCTTTGATGGCTGGGATTTCTATGGCGGGTTAGACAATTTGACATGGGGTGCGTCTCTAGCGTTATTCGCGTGCCTAGCTAGCTTCGAGCGTCTTCACCCTCGAAGGCAATAACACCTGGGTGTCCCAGGGTGTAGCGTCCAGTCAGAACCTGGCCTACGTGAATAGCGACAACCGCGTCATCATCAAAGTAGATAATGTGACCAATGTCCCGCTCGGTCAGGTGCGCAACTCGGTATGGGCAGCTTGTTTCTTTTTTGGAAGGGTACGTGTTGATGTAGTTGTGTTAGGTCCGTATTACGACCAAGGACATATACAATATTGGTAGTTTGTGGATGATCGACCTAAATCACATACCGTACGGTTGCTCCGTGAGTCTGCGGTGTTGTGCATTGTCTCTGAGAGTTGGATAGTGATCATGTACGTCATCAGGTCTGGCCGGCATTCTGGAGTTCCGGTATGTAACCTCGGTGGCTTGTCAGGTGAAAAGTTCGGTGGTGACATGGGCGTCAGGGTCTAACTGGCCCCTCGGCGGCGAGATTGACATTATAGAAGGCATAAATTTAAATACTGCCAACCAGATGGCAATTCACGCCACCCAGGGGTGTTATCACAGCGGCAACACGGATCAGTTGGGTTCAACGGGGTCGACTGATTGCTCACAAGGGTCAGGATGCACTGTGGGGGAGACGTCGCCGAATAGCTACTACACCGGCTTTGCCAGTGCAGGTGGGGGGGTCTTTGCCACGCAATTCGACGTTTCTGGGATTTTGTGCGTGCAGCCTCTGCTATTTGAATCGGTGCTAACAACTCCACGTCACGCTAGTATGTGGTTCTGGAGTGTGCGGTCATTTCTCTTATCAATGGTCGATTACCACTGATGACTAGATCAGCGACCGGACATACCTTCTTCGATATCTCAAGCGACATCGACGTCCTCGATGAATACATCCTCATGGGGAACCCCCCATGCTGCCTTCCTGTCCAACACATGCAATATTTCCCAATTCTTTACGCCACAGAAACTTGTCTTGGATATCGATCTGTGCGGTGTCTGGTGGGGTGTTTATATGTGTCGTGAAGTGTCGCTTTATGACCTTTTCTTTCTCAGGGCTGGTGTACCGGCGATATACGACTCGCAATGTGCCAATGCGGGGCCCACGGGCAATTGTGTGAGCGCGTTTATACATCAGAATGGATAGTGTGTGGTGTTGACTAGCGTCGTGCTGGCAGTACAACGATTGCGTTGTTGGGCCAGGAAGTCCGCGATATGACGAAGCTTACTTTGACATCAATTACGTTCGCACGTACACGACCTCTGGTGCTGTGCCTAGTGCCACAAGTACGCCCGGCAGCGCCAGTACGCACGCGCCGAGTGCATCGCCGTCGTCGGTTCTCCCGCCGACTACAGCATCAACGGGATCGTCCGAGGGTGTTGGGGTACGACATAACTTGATGGTGTCGTTGACATCGGTGCTATGGCTATTCTTGGGAACGCTGTTGTTGACGTGGAACATATGAACTGTTCGGAGCGCGATGCGTTGTAGACATAGAGGTCACGCTTGGACGCTTACCGTGGACATTATTCTGTTGATGGCGGACTTGGTTTAGGTTGTCGACGACTTGTCATTTTGTACCTGGTCACATGACGAGTCTATCCAGCCAAATGGGCAGTTTCTTCTGCAGGCGACGACTCGCACAGGACACGGGACGTTTGCGTTCCTGCCCCGTGCCATTGGACGGAGTAATTCCGGAGCAGCTTCGGGATGAACTGCGTGCTTAGCGTCATTCTCCAGCGCAGATGCATGTCGCGCACTTCACTCCCGGTCGGATCTCATCATCTCTGATGCGTGTCAGATATGTGCATACCCCACCCAACTCTGTCACCGTCACCCGGAGCGTATATAAGGCTCAAGCAGGTCCCTTCTCTCCCCTTCTTCATCCACGATGACATCGACGACAGAACCACCTGCCGAGAAAACCGAGATCGCGAGCCTCGACAAGGGCGACAAGGGTATCCCCCATGTCAACCTCGCCTTCCTCGCCCAGGCTGCTACCACCGAGCATGCCCTGACCCCACTCCAGGGCATGCGCACTCACTGGCGTGCTTTCTGTTGGTGTATGTTCATGTGTATCGGCGCACTCTTGTGGGGCTATGATGCGCAGGTTTGTCATTCAATTGGATTGGTTGAGTTGGATGACGACGTTAAACGACTAGGTCGGCGGGGGGTTACTGAGCGTCCCTCAGTTCCGCACCGACTTTGGATACATCTTGGATGGTCAGCCTATCCTTCCTGCAAGCTGGCAGAGCGCATTCAACAGCGTCAGCTCGATCGGGGGCATGTTCGGTGGCCTTCTCTTGGGCTGGATCTCTGATAAACTGGGGTAGGTGATGACCTTGCCATTTTGGTTTACTCACTCCGCCTTGATAGGCGACGTGGGGCCGTTGCTGTCGCGTGCGCGATTTCTATCGTCGGCGTTCTCATTCAGTTTTTTACTCCCACACACGGTAACTGGGTGCTCCTCATTGGGAAACTTGTCAACGGATTTGCCCTCGGTGGGTCAATTGATTCCGAGACCTTGTCTCCAGGTCGAATGTATTTTCTCTAGGGATGTATGTCTCGTCTGCTGGTGGTTACTGTGCAGAAGTGTCTCCACTTGCTCTACGCGGTATCACGACCGCCGCTGTGAACCTCTGGATCGATCGTAAGTCTAGTTCCCCTATTCCCTTGCACTGCACCGCCAACCAATCCTTTTAGTGGGTCAATTGTACGCGTCCTGTCATTCCCGTGCCTCTCCTCTGACATCGTCAACAGCATGTCTAATTGTGTCATCCTGGGCACCGGGAACTGGACAAATGCCTACGCATACAGACTCCCATTGTGAGTAATGTATCATCCACATCCGCAACCTCGCCGAGTTGTCTCTCTCAGCGCCTTCCAGTGGATTTTCCCACTCATGCTCTTGGTCGGCCTTCCATTTGCGCCGGAGTCACCCTGGTGGCTAGTTCGCAAGGGTCGACACGAGGACGCCGAGATAGTCCTCGCTCTTCTCGGGGGGGCGAGCGTTGACGTCAAACTCCAGCGACAGCAAATTCAAGAGACAATCGAACTCGAGGACTCGTATGCGTCCACGGCGACATACGTGGACTGTTTCAGGGGTAGGCTACTCCCCGTCGTGCGCGAGATACCCTCTGAACAACATTACAGGTGAAAATATCAAGCGTACAGTTGTCGCCATGATGGTCTTCGTGCTCCAACAAGGGGCAGGTGAGGAATAACGAGAGCGTTTGTATGTTTCACTGACCAAGCGATATATTTAGGCGTCGTCTTTGTCTTGGGATATAGCACATACTTTTTTGAGCTTGCCGGGTTCGCCACCAGCAACGCCTTCAACCTCAGTGTGGGAGTGACTGCCATCGGGGTAAGGCTCCGTGACGTACTCCAATACCTTCTTCTTCACAACCTCCTACATAGATCGTCGGAAACCTGCTGACATTTTACACTGTCAACCGTTATGGCCGTCGCTTCATCTTTAACTGGGGCATGGTTGCTAGTACCGCCATCTTGCTTTTGATTGGTTTCATCTGGATAGGAAGTGCGAGCCCTAGTGCCAAGTGGGCCGTTTCTGCATTTGTATGTCCCTTTTCAAGTGTTTTCTATCGTGAGAGGGCCAACCCGTACGTTCTCCCAGACGATCATCTACAACTTTGTCTATCAGACAAGCATGTAAGTTACTCCTTGAACTGTTTTCTATGTTTACCCCTCCTGTTGAAAACGAATAGTGGCCCACTGGGATACGTCATTTTCGCCGAGGTCTCATCTGCCAAGCTTCGTTCAAAAACGGTTGGTATCGGGATTTTGACCAACTCGCTGTGTGGTATGATCGCCAATATCGTCATTCCGTACCTGTGAGTGGTTTTCCCTTATGGTCGATCCATGGCACGCTCATACTCGAGCCCGTTCTTATGCACATGCCTCTCACTCAACCATTCGCCGTGACCTTGTAGCGTGAACCCAGACCAGGCGGATCTCGGAGGCTATGTCGGCTTCATTTTTGGGGGTCTCGCCTTTGCGGGGACGATTTGGTCCTATTTCTTCATTCCGGAAACCCGAGGACGGACTGTCGATGAGTGCGTGTTGACCTCCCTGTGTTTTTCTTGTTCTCATGGGCACCTCTTTGTTTTCTTGATGGGTAGGCTTGATTTGTTGTATGAAAAGCGGGTACCCGCGAGGCGTTTTAAGACGTACAGGTTGTATGACGGGGATGCGGACAATATGTGAGGGCCTGCATGGGGAGGAGTGACTGGAAGCTGGAAGGCGTGGTGTGGTACGTGTGCGTGCATGGTTATGCCGGTAAGGGCCAAGTTGACCCTCGCCTGGAGCATGCACCGAACTGACGGTTGTGCAACGATTGTATCATGTATTATCCATTTATCTCTGTACACTGTCGTGAAGCGACTTCGATTGCTTTCACTCAGGTCTCGCTATTGCTCATGTGGCGGATGTTGCATGACAGGAGAGAACTGGTCCAAGCTCACCGATGCCGGGGGATTTCAACAACCCGTTTTTAATGCAGCTTGGAACAGACAAGGCTCTGGAACTCGATGATATACTCGTCCATCCTGTCAAGATACCACATTTCGGTATACATGAATGCGGATTGCTGGATTTTCAACGTTCAACTCTGAAGCTTTGAAGTGGTAGCCTCGTCATCGCCCATCTAAACGTGCCGGATGGTGATCCCCCGCTGATCGTGATGGCCGTGACCCCCCTATCTCGATGATGGGAATGTGAGCGAATGGGCGGGAGCTAGAGCGACAGTGCCAAAACTTCAAAATACGGGCCAGTGAAAGGCACGTACATTGCATTGCTTGGACTACGCCTGAGACGTGAAATCAGACGACAACGGAAACCGCAGAGGGCCTAGAAAAGATACGAAGAACACCATTTTGTACAGATGAATGCAGATCGTCAGTGTTGCATTCCTCAAGGGGGAACACCGACCGCATCGTCACCCATCTAAACATACCGGATGGTGATGGTCTCTCCATTGATCGTGACGGTCGTGACACCCTGTATCTCAACGATGGTAGCACCAGCAGGGGTGTAAGTCCCACCAGGGCCAGAGGTAGTGGCACTAGAGAAGGTCACAGTCCCGAGGTCTCCAGGGGGACCCCCTCCATTGTCTTGGACGATCCACTCGGCATCATGCTCACAAAGCGCGTAAGCAGACGAAAGTCCTTGCTGGACGGTCTGGCCAGTGGTCAGATTCTCGATGATGGCAGTTCCAGAAGTCGTAGAGGAAGCAGTGACGGTGGCCTTGATAACGTCACCAGCATTAATGCTCATGCCAGAGAAATCATATGCGTAATTGGGTTACCACTCGTACCAAGCTTTGCAGCGAACAGTGATCAAAAACATTTCGGCAGATTGCAAAACTTGATGTCTCTCACCATCATAGAGAACCTGCCCGCTAGTCACCGTGATGTCGACGCCTGTCTGAAGCATAGCGTTGGCGCAGGTATAACCGTCAATCCCGACCAAAATGGAGGCGGAAACGTCCCCCGAAGGAGTAGGGATGGCAAAGGTACCGGTAACACTAGTTGGAAAAATGATGAGATTGGACACGATGGTGAGCCATGCGATGATACGAACATTACTCCCTTCCAAGACGGCACCAGAGTCGCTGGAGGTGTACATAATGCTGGAATCAACACTGGCAGGTGTCTCAACACCCTGGAAGGGATGTGACTGGCGACTCTCACGGCGGCGAGCATGACGGTCTGCAAGCCGAGAGGAAGGAACACCCAGAGCCACAGAGGCGAGCAGGAGGTTGCTGAGAAAAGCGAGCTTGGAGATCATGGTGCAATAAAAGGACCGAATCGTCAGTATAACAGGGAAGAGTGTATCTTACAATATTTATACGTTTGACACACGTCTGGATGTTCCTATGAAGGGATGAGAGTAAGTTCTCTCCGGAAAATCGGATGGTTTCTAGAGACGTTGCCTATCCTTGTCCTACGTACCTGAGACCAAGTTGATGATACTCACCATGTGCATGTGTTCCTGGCTCCTATTTTCGTCTCAGATTATCTTCTGACCTTTGTGGAAAGACCAGACGTTGAGGTATATGAACCGACCGATATGGATCCAGTAGTTCCACTGCACCTGCTACTGTTATATTCTCGATGCATAAACCAAGGGTGGAATGCAAGTTTGCACACGGCCCTGGCAGCACACGAGTGTCACTCAGAATTCTAGAAAGTGGTGAGTGAGTCCAACAGTAAAAAAGGAAGAGGGTAATCAAAGTCTAACTCTGTTTATTGACGTTGCCCTTATTTGTTTGTTCGGTAACGCGGGTTTTCCTGATTCATGATCAGGTTGAGTACGCTAATGTTCCGTAAGAGGGTCATGGCGACAGTCCGGGCGTCTCTTTCCATCAGACATGTTCAACAACTCATCCCATATCGATGCTAGCCATTCTACCTTTAGTGAGGTCCATCAAGACCAGTATTACAATGCACAGTCGACGGTACAAGGCAATCAGACGATCAACACTATCGTCCACGGAAATCAGATCCTCCACGACTCCCTTTCCAGTGAGCTATCGCACGCGCGGGTGCTCCCGAGCCAGACGATCTGACGCCCATTTCTCCCCAGGTCACATCGAAGCACTCCAGAAGGCGAGTGCACCTAGTGCCGCATATGATTCCGCACAGCGCTATCCGGCGCCCAAGTGTATCGAAGGGACGCGCGTCGAATTACTCACGCGTATCGTCTCATGGGTAGATGGACCAGGCGAGAAACCGATATGTTGGTTGAATGGCCGACCTGGTTCGGGCAAGTCGGCAGTATCGCAGACCATAGCAGAGAAGTACGCGAGTCAGGGGCGTCTCGCTGCCAGCTTCTTCTTCTCCCGGAGAGATCACGAGCGACGTACGACACAGCACGTCGTCCCGACGCTGACAATGCAATTGCTCGCTTCTCTGTCATCTATTCGCTCCGCTGTCACTGCGGCCCTGGAGAACGACTACATGATCCCGATGAAGGTCTTGCGGGAGCAAATGGAGAAGCTACTCTTTGAGCCTTTGTCTACTGCGAAGGAGAAAGCTGATGCACCGCTGCTTATCGTCATCGATGCCCTTGACGAGTGCGACGACGAGAGTCTTGTTTCGGAACTTGTGGCTCTCGTGGCCCTTCTTCCTAGTAAAGCTGCGCTCCCATTACGGTTATTGATCACGAGCAGGTCTGAGCCTTGGCTCCAGTCGCAGTTCCAACGACCGGATATATCTGCTCTCACGTTGTCTCTCGATATTCATGCTTTCAGCGCCGAGGCTGACATTCGCTCATTCCTACGCCATGCATTGGACAATACGTATGACCAGCATCTCCAAGTCATGAAAGACACACCTCGTCCGTGGCCCCCGCCAGGTGATCTCGAACGGATTGTCAACAAGGCTAGTGGATTGTTCATTTTTGCTCTTACGGTCGTCAAATTCGTCGGAGATAGGATGCATAATCCTGTCGAACGCCTGCAAGCTATCCTCGAGGACAAGGCTTCTGCTTCCTCCGGCTCTGCGTATGCGGACCTCGATTCGCTGTATCGGGATGCCATCGCTGTTTTTCCTGATCCTGATGTCGTACGACTTGTGCTCGGTGTCGTCTACTGCATGGCGATCCCGTTGTCTATATCATGTCTACACAAGCTACTGCAACGATCCGATGTGGACGCCAGAGTCATCATTCCTGCCCTAAGTTCTGTCCTGCTTGCATCCGAGGATGGAAAACAACCCATCCAGTTTTACCACGCATCCTTTCGCGACTTCTTGATCAATCCGCTGCGATCACAAAAGTACGCAGTCAACCCTGACGCCTATCATAGGTTGATGGCGCAGTTATGCTTCCAAACCATGTCGAACTCCTTGAAGCGCGACATGTGCGGGATCGGAGACCCTTCCAAGGCAAACAGGGAGATTCCAGATCTCATCGAACGACGGCACGCAGCATTCGATGAAGCCTTGTTGTACGCTTGCCGCTTTTGGTCTACTCATCTTACGCAACTCTCGAATGACGGGGTTGCAAACGAGGCATTGCTTGGTGCACTGAACAGGTTCAGCACCACAGTGTTGCTGTGCTGGGTAGAGGCACTGAGCATCATTGGCGAGCTCAGGAGTGCTGTAGTGATGCTCCGCGAGGGCATTCGTTGGTTAAGGGTGTGTGCCATACTTGTTCTTCCCGTCTAGCCTGGGCTGAGGGTCGTCTACCAGACGTTGCGCGACGTTCCCAAAGACGCATTAATCCTGTTTGAGGATGCTGAGCGTCTGGTGGTGCTTAACACGGACCCCATCGCCGAGTGTGCGCTGCACGTCTACCTCACTGCGATCGCGTTCGCCCCCGCCAACACCGCCATCTACAACACCTTCAAACACCAGTTGTTTGGCAACGTCATTCGATATCCGGTTCGGGCTGATGGTTGGCCCGCCCTCCGGAGAGGCATCGATCTCCACCATCCCATCCACTCCGTCGTCTTCTCTCCAAATGGCGATGTGATTGCCACAGCAGCCACGAAGCAAGGTGTCCAAGTGTGGAACACCGTCACGGGCGCAAACGTTGCGAGTCTTGGGGATCGTCTGTCGACATCGCTGCTCGTTCGCTTTTCTCCCTCTGGCGCCTTCTTGGCTGCCGCATTCGAAGGCGGTACCGTCATCGTATGGGACCCAAAAGTCGGCCGAGAACATCTGAAACATGAAGGTTGTCACACCGACCAGATCATGTGTATCGAGTTCTCCAAGGACAGTGCCTTGCTGGCGTCAGGTTCGCGTGACCATGCGATCCAGGTGTGGTCGGTGCAGACGGCGCAACCGTTGTACCGTCTAGCGACACACGAAGGACCAGTGACCTCATTGACGTTCTCCAGCGACGCACAACGGCTTTTCTCAGGGTCGGAAGACAATTTGATCATCGTGTGGGACATGTCGTCTGGGAAGCTGGTTCGTGGGATGATGGGTCATCACAAACCGGTGAACTGCGTTGCTGTTTCTGAGGATGGGAATACCCTCGCGACAGGCTCGGAAGACAAGACCGTCAAGATGTGGGATATCAGTTCCGGGCGATGTATTCAGACGTTTTCCAAGGGGCACCACTCGGGGATACGATCCGTGCATTTCTTTGACCAGGACACGCACGTCCTCGCAGTGTCCAACGAGGCGATCCTCTCATGGAACATCTCACGCGGCACGTCTGACACGATCTGGGCTGTGGAACGATTCATGAAACAAGCCCTGAGGCATTTCCCCTCGCTAAAGACAAAAGTGCTCGGGTGGACATTGCCAAAATACGCGCTTAGGTACATACATCGAGCGACCGTGGCCGATTCGAGTCCACAGCCCCTGGCGATCGCATACGCCGCCCGATCTCCAGCGTTCGCGTTTAGCCACGATGACTGCCTGTGGGGTGGGTCGTTGCCGGCCCCGATTGAAGGTCTGCCTGTCGGTGGCTCCGGGGCATCCGTGGTGGCGATATCATCAGATGGCAGCTGGGCTGCGACCGCGAATACTCAGGGCTCACTCCGAATCTTTGATCTCACGGCACCGACGAAACAGTGGGAGGACGTGGAGACCTGGGTCAAATCGAGCCCGGTGAGCAGCGTAGAACACATCACCCCCTCGCCTGATGGGACCCGGTTCATACTCGACGTCCAACTGGAATGGACCCTGGTCGACGCAGACGCCCGGCTGATCAAACAGATCGACATGGGCATGTTGGGCTCCATGCGCGGTGACGACGACATTCGGTGGACGTTCTCCGCAGACGGGCGTATTTTCTGTTGCGTCGCCGAGAGCCTGCTCCGGGATGACAAGTCCAAGATGCGCGTCTTTGATGCTCTGACGGGCGTCCAACGCGCACAGTTCTCAGGCTTGAAAAAGGCCCATTCGTTCGTCGCATCCGCCGATGGCGCATGGACGGCTTGCGGGCACGGATCGGGCCAAGTGGACGTATTCGGGGTCGCGAACAAAGAGCGAACGAGCATAAGAGAGCCGGACGGCTCGCCCATCCATGTCCTCCTTTTCTCTGACGACACACAGACGCTCGTGGGGGGCTCCAAAGCAGGGGTCGTCCGGGTTTGGGATCGCACCAGCGGGGAATGCAAGGCGACGTGTGGAGGGTCCACCTCGATGGTCACGGCGCTTGCATACTCGGCGGGAGACACGCCCGGCGGGACCGAAGGATCGCGGATCGCGATCGGACGCGAAGATGGCTCACTTGGCGTATGGTGCCCCTCGACGTCTGCATCCTACGCTATCTGTCGCAGCGATCAAGCAACGATGAAAAATGTGGATTTGATCCGATTCTCAGACGATCGAACGAGGCTCACGTCGAGGGCGGGCGAGGATGGGATCGTCTTTACCTGGACCATCCCGACGAACGCGGACGACGCACCCCATCAGGGCACGGACAGCGACGCGACCCACCTCGTCTCCCAATCTGACCCCGAAGAGGCCTTTGACAGTCTCTTCCACACTGCCTATCGGGTCCGGAAGGACGGCTGGCTCGTCGAGGGTGACCGACGGGTGATTTGGATGCCACCGTCTGTCCGTCCGCGTGGCAAGAACGCGTTTTATGCGTACAAGAATGGGCAGGTGGTGTGCTTTACGCCGTCGACGTTGTTCCTTCGGTGGGTGGAGGGGTCCTGATGTACCACTTGGTTCGACATGTATGATCACACGTGTCCATGTACGATGTGCTTGTTCCAAACGAAGCATGATTGCTGTCCTGCCGGTGTTAGAGCGGGTCAGTCGGGTATCCGACGCGATCTTACTCGCGGGGGATCGATTCCGAAAGGAACGGAGATCGCCCCAGACAAGACAAGACGCTCATGGATTCAAGTCAACATGCGAATGCCCCAAAGTCGTATAAATATGCCAATATGCAACACAAACGCGCCATGCATCAACGTCCATCGTGGCGCAGCGACGAACCGAAAGATAACCTACACTCAGGCAGCCTCGAGATCACACGCCTGAGCGTGTCCACCCCGACGCGTTCCGTTCCCATCCACGCTCAACCACGCCTCCAACCGTCGTCCGAGCTCTCCACCCCGTCCACCACAGATATCGCCCGTGGTCGTCAACGTCTGCTCCTGCTCCATCGCCTTCTTGAGCGGTAACTGGCCCGCCTGTCGCCAGCTCTTGAGTGCCGCTATCCGAAGTGCACGCGAGGACGGCTCCGAGGCTTGGCCTACATCCTCCTCTTCCACCCACGCCTTGCTGTGCGTCGACGGGACGCTGGAACAGTCCACAGTCTCCGCGTCCTGGAACCATTCTTCCTCTTGTTCCTCTGGCCCGAGAATACTGTCGACCAGCCCTTCTTCCCAGCCGTCCCACTCCACACAGCGGTGTGCGAGACGGAGACGGGCCCCGACAGCTTCGTAGTGAAGCCATTCCTTGGCGGTCGCAGCCAGGTTGGCTTGAGCACCATGTTTCGACGGTTTGGAGAGGGAGATGGACGCGACGACTTCTCGGAAGAGCTTGCAGGTAAACGGACTCGTCTGCACAAACGCTGGAAGATGAGCACAAGCCCACAACGGTCGCGTCGTGGTCGATTCCCAGTCGATGATGCACGTCTGAGTGGAGAGTGAGTACAGTGTCAGAGAGTGGAGATGGACATACAATGTTGGTATGATCATGCTCGTCCACAAACACGTTTTCCAAATTGAGATCGTGACAATCCAGTCCAAACTCTTCAGGACCCGAATTGCCCGCATGCGCGCAGAGCCGATCCATGACGCGCATCCAGCGGCCCATTTCGTTGCGCACGGATTGTTCGCGCTGTTTGATGTGCGCGATGAGGAACGTGCTACGCTGCATGCGGCGATAATCGCTGTACATGCAATCACCAGGACCTTCCCATTCCTCGTCACTCTCCTGCGCATCCCATTCGTCAGAATCATCGCTCTTATCATCAGGTACTGCATCTAGGTGATGATGTCGCGATGACCGGATCTCGTCCGGATCAAGGTGTAGACGATGAGGGGCAGACTTGCCCTCCGTTTCCCGCTCTACGCCGGATATCTCACGTTCGACACAAGACGCGAGATAAGATCGTGTGGTGGACCATGGCCCACGATCGATTTCGGACGGATGGGTGAGGTAACCGCGACCGGACCCAAAGAATGGCCAGGACACGATAGGACCGATATGGGTTGAAGGTGGCGTCACGCGTACCGGACCGCGGGTGACGTGAACCGCAGTGGGTGTGCTATCCGATGCTGAGGTGGCTGAAAATGGAAAGTGTTTAGAATGTACATGCGTTGCCGTGGGTGTGGGTGAGGATGAGTTGACAGGTGAGGTGACGGAGGGTGTGGGGAACGAGAGCGATCCAATGTGTGCGAAACGTTGTGCAAATAGAGGTATGATGAGAGATGCTACATTTTTGAACAGAATCTTGAGTTGTTGATTGGACATGGAGTGATACACTCTGCTAAGTGGGATGCCCGAGGCCTAGACAACCGAGTGAGCAGGGGACGTTCGTCCGAGGTGGTGACAAACCTTGGACATGACGATATATTCACCGCCGAGACGGTTGTACGGGTTCGCATCGTAGAAATAGACATCTGGGACGGGTATCGAAGTGAATTGACGCAGATACTGCATCGTCGCCACTTCCGACTGTGTCTTGAGACGCGGCATGAACCGACGGGCCACACGGGCGATCAATTCCCGTGAGTCAGCGAGGGTGATGAGATAGGCCTGACCGGATAGATGAACAAGCGCACCACGTCAGCGGTGATGGACCCACCTTGTGAAACGTCCCTGAGTGGGTCTATCAGGCGCTGTACGTATACAGCAAGCAGACTGCGCACCGGAACTTAGAAACGTGATGCGCCCGACCTCGCCATGGGTCCTCTCACGGAGAATGTCCTTGAGGACGCCGCGATCGACCGGAAAGGGTTGTGCGTCGTGCTGGGCATCTGTGCGCGCCTCGCGTTTCCGGTCGGTGTATTCGATATCCCAGTCCCATTCCAGTGGGGTGTAGGGTGTCGTCGCTGGTGGAAGTGGCACGGTGCCTGGTAAAAGGCTCTCTGGGGGTGTTGACCCGCCGTGTCGGTGGAGACGCATACCCCAGAGATGCGCAGCGTCGTCCTTGGTGAGCAGCGTAGGACTGTCGATGTGAGGACGCGCAGTTGGATGAGTGTTTAGAACAGACCTCTCCAGACGCTGTTTGGTTCTATTATCGACCCATTCTGTCAGTTTGAGGACCGGGACGGGGACAGGCATCGTTATTGGTAGACAGGGACAGGGAGGCTTATTATACCCGGCTCAGGGTAACTCCACCAAGTCGCCAAGTCGCCAAGTCGCCCTCCGCGGTATCCCACCATCGGGGGCCATCGTCAACGGCGCCCTCGAAACTCAACATGCTAACCCGTCGGCGTTTGTGCGTACAAGACATCACCGCAGCAGCATCAGCTATCCATACACCCGGACGACGAAAGAGAACATCAGGGAGATCGTCCATAAGAAGATGGCTCGACACAGATCACCTCGTCCACACGCTTCTTTAGCCACTCCAACACGTCCTGTCCCACCGACGCACAGTCATACAACTCGACTTGCCGTAGCTTGGATGGTGTCACCCCATGCACCATCGTCGCCGTCCCCGTCTCTGGATTGCGTGCCTCGACCAGTTGCACCAGCTTTGCAATCCCATCCGGATGTGCATGGCAATTCCGCATCGTCACCGACTTCAAATTGGGGCAGAGCCAGTGCGCTTGCTCGTCTTCGGGCATACCCAACGCCACCAAAAAGGGCTCGAGTGGCGTCCCACCCACGCTCAGGGACTGAAGATGGTTCATCTCCGCTAAAAAGTTCCAGGAAATCACAATCCCTCCAGGACCATAGTAGATCGTCGAACTGTTCGTGCTTCCATAAGAGACCGACAGTTGCGTCACAGGAGGGTTATTTGACCGTTGGAGTAAATTCGTAATCACATCTTCAATCGGATCTCGCGCTTCAATGTCGAGGTTGAGCACGTCCAAGGAAGGCAGGATGAGTGTGTCCGTGAGCATCGCCATATGATAATGACCCCCAAATGTGAGTTCGCGTAGCTTGGGTAGAGAGGTGGGATGGAGTGGCAGGATGGCGGGTAGGACAACCGCAAAGTGCAGCGTCAGATATTCAAGATGGGGGTTGCTCGAGATGATGTGCAAGATCCGATCGAGTGGGAGATGGGTGGATGGGAGCGAACGCAGGTTGAGGGAACGCAAGTCGGTCTTGAAGATAGGGGAAGACCATCGAAAGGGGACATGATGTAGCATCAGCGACTGTAACTGGGACAATCCCAACGGGGTCGAGGGTGCATTACAGGGAAGCCAAGCCCACTCTGTAGCGTAAATCGTTTCTGCACACGAAATCTCAAACTCGTTCAACAGCGGGGCGTCACCTATACCACCGATTAGGCCACACGTCAGAGTGTCACGTAGGATGCGTACCGTTGATGGACTTGAGTGCAGACATGGACGGAAATTGCTTGTCGAACCGAAAGACAAACCGTTGCCATCGATGCATCTGTTCAATCAAGTAAAAGATGGCGATATGTCCCCAATGCGAATTGCGCTGTACTTGCGGGGTACTTCGAGAAGGCGGCGGGGGAGGGGACGCACCCCAGGCATCATGGTGAGAGGGAGACTGAGGGACAATGATGGGTGTCTGTGCTGGAGGTAAAAGGATGGCTGTGCCCGGCGGAGGATGTGGTAGGACATAGTGCGTGGGCGGACTGGGTGGCGGTGGCATCCAGGAGGTAGGGGACGATGCGCGAACACGACTGGAGGCGTCCGTCGTGCTGGCGTTGACCCGCAGGTAGATCTCAATGTCCAGCGGAACCTTGTCACCAGACCGCTCGAGCCACAGACGAACGGTATCTGGAGACGCGCCTTGGTGAGTCACCAGACGTATCTGGGCGGCAAGGTCAGATGACAGATCCCATAGACAGATAGACACACGCAGATAGGTACGGGAGGCATATATAGCTCGAGACGGCGTTGGCGAGCAAAGAGAGGTAGAAATTCGAAACCGGTTGCAGGAAGCGTTTACCACACGAATTCCCAGAGAGAGATCGTTCGGTGAACGAATAAAGACACGTCTCTTCATCGATCAACATATCCGAGCGCCAACAGAGAGAGGGGTGAAAAAACAGAGAGAGCGAATGCACGGTGGAAATTCGTCGCTCACCTTGGACCACAGCCTGGGTATGGACAGGGCCAGTCGACGCCATGCAACACAGACGGAAGCGAGGATCCACGCACAGCAAGGGTGGTTATCGAAGTTGAACATAAAGATATGGCGGAGGAGTTCATGGGGCAGTCGTCGTATGGGTGAGATGTACGCCAACGTGAGCTTTATTTTCTCCTCCAGCAAGTGCTGTTCGCGCTGCATCTCCCGAATCGTACGCTTTCTGTCGGTGACGATCTGTGTGAGCGCATCCTCTGCGAGCGTTATCCGGTCGGCGAGTTGAGACAGCTCTTGTCGTTGTGTCTCCAGGGCTCTCCGAGCTTCAGAGACGCTCGAATCCGTCGGTGGTTCCGGGTAGTGGTAGGAGCTCATTGCGGGTCAAGGAAAAGAGAGATACAGATGGACGCGGATGGGAATTGAGCACGTGTGACTTTAGACACAGGAAATACGACTATCTAAGTACGGCGACGACGACGAGGTCACTTCTTTCCAGCTTCTATCGCGTCGCCGTTTTTGCATGCAATAATCTTTATCCGTGGTGCAGACACCATCTCGTTGGACTCCATTTTGAACGAGGGGTTTTTGACGATAAACGTCCACACATCGTCACAGAGACGGTAGGTGTGCAAGTGACCCTAACACGGATGAGCAAACGACACAAACCCGAACGAGGACGTACCTTGAGCGTCGTCTTGGTCTTTACTTGCTTGACCATCGTGTCCGCGAGAGACTTGTCAAACTAGAATGGTATCAGCAAAGGATCCTACACGGTGGTCATGGCACACCTGTTGCAACACCTTCATCGCCAGCTGCGGCGTGATAGCCCCGCTCGTGATCAGCTCGTCCAGCGAGTCGGTCAGAGCCATGCCAATACTACAACTGTCCTAAGCATCGTCTGAGGCGTAGTCAATAAAGGACGTACGATGACCCTCTGTAAAATTCGTAGTACGCAGAGGCCATGGTAGACCGATAACGCGTGCTGCGGACATGTCGGGGCAAGCACAGGGTGTGACGCGTGATAGTCACAAAGAAAGGATATATCCTATTATCTGATACCCCTCCTAAAAGGTGAGATGGCCGAGCGGTCTAAGGCGCCAGACTAAGGATCAGGTCATCTGATGACCAAGCATATCTGGTCCGAAAGGGCGTGGGTTCGAATCCCACTCTCATCACTACTTTTTTGTGCTGTTCGTGATCGATCGCGAGTGATCCTATGCCAATGTCATGAAGTAGTGGAGATCATGGTCATCGAACCAGCGGTGCCGAAAGGGAGGGCGAGTTCCGCGAACGTCCTAGTCCATCATTCGACATGGTCATGTTGTCGCGCAGGAGCCGAATTGAAGGGAGACTCATGGCTAGTCTCATTGCGCTTCATAGGGAGCCAGAGGTGAATACTCATCCCGGGCTCCCTGTGAAGCCCGATTGGCGTAACATGGGAGGCTTGATCGCCGCATCTGGATCGAGGAGATGGAGTCAAAATGTAAAGAAAGACATGATCGGGTTCGCCCAACCTCAAAAAGAGCTGACGAGAGTGGGATTCGAACCCACGCCCTTTCGGACCAGATATGCTTGGTCATCGAATGACCTGATCCTTAGTCTGGCGCCTTAGACCGCTCGGCCATCTCGCCGGTGTAGTGTCAGCAAAAGAAGGCATCCTTGATTCATTCCCGGTGCGGTCATTGGCAACGCGTGGCTGGCATTTGCATGGGAAACCCGACGCGATAGGAGACATGACTAGTAGTGTATGCCGTGATGTATGGCATACCGTCCAGCAATTGGTAAAGACGCCTGGACCCTCAGAAGCCTCGTTGGCAAGGAGGACTGCCAGCTTGTGTCGCGTCACGGGTGAGAAAATGAACGATACCGAATCACAGGATCCGTCTCGGAATGATCCATCCAAAAGGCTGTCGAGAACCTTAATGTCCAGAGCAGTGATTTATTTTTGGTTTGAAGAAGGACGGCTAGACTATACCAGGTTAGACTGCTACTAATCTCATCTTTTGTCCATTTATAGAGGCGGATTCATAGCGAGCGAATGAGATGGGTCTCGCCATGATCCCGCAATGGCTGGCTCGTTTGAGACGGTGAGTTCCAGGGCTAGGTTCGGATGCGAGCACGTCGCCGTTTGTTGTGCTATGGATGACCAGGGTCAGCTGGGATTAGAAGGATGATAAGTGATATGCTCGGCCAAGCTAAACGGCGGAGTAGAAGCGTTGTACGTCCTGCATAGCCTCGGCGAGGCTAAGGGTGACAATAAGAAACCGCAGATTCCCGTTCAGGTGGGGGTTGTGGAGCATCAGTTGATCGGATTAGCAATGCAGCATGCAGTGTGGGTTCCTATGGGTGTATCTCCAAAAGCAACGCTCTCCGAGAGTCGGATCTTCGCTTATCAGCTCGCCTTCAAAACGGAACGCAAGTCAACAAACTCTCCACAAGAATTTAGGAACAGGATTGCGCTTTGCGCCTATTCGAGTGTCGTTGACGGCGACCTTGGGATGAGTGCAGGCAGTATGTCATCGCCTAGATCATCGATCAATGGCCGTGACACGGCCTCGCTTGAGCTGACATGCGCCAGAGTGGGATCCCGTAGCCTCATAGGATCTAGACCAGCACTCAATTCAAACGTAGAGCCTTGCTGTGACATATCACCGCATGGGAACCCTATACGCTCGTATCCAATACCGGAGCATACACGGAACCGCTCCACAGGTGGGACGGAACGATCAGACTGAGCGTACAAGACGCAAAGTGGCGATATGTTCTCCCGCATCGATTGGAAGGAAACCTGGAAAGTAATCGCACATACGGGTTTTGGTATCGCCTTCACAGAAAAAAGTCCAGTCGGTCAAGTACACCGTGGGTCCTGATGACAGGGAATTTAGGACGCGGCCACCTTGCACGATGATGCGTTGTTGATTTCCTAGAGTGCCGCCCTGTCTATGGATCCAGCCGCGGGCCGCGGCCTCGTGTGATACAATCCCGATGCACGAGGTTAACGGACGAGGCAAGTAAGGAATAGTAAAGTGGATAAACAATATTACTATTCCGAGTGTGAAAGTTTACTCACAGAGGCTGACGGCCGAGGGAGGGATTGGTTAATAGATTAACAGGACTGAGGAGTAAAATAATTCAGCAGCTCGATTCTTCTGGCCGTCAAGCCATCCGCAATGCGCTGGTCCTGGGCTGCCCAAACAGTTGCTTGGTGAATAAGATCCCAGTGGACTGCATGTCATGTCGATCCACCATGACTGGCTCACTGACAAGATGCTGACGCGAATTTCATGTCCTGAAATTCCATACTATGTCCAATTAAAAGGAATATGGGCTGCAGTAAATTTTGGGATCCGAGAAACGACTCAACGATCCAAGCACACAAACTATATCCCAGCGGCGCTGTAACAGACGGTCACCAATCCCTTTACTCGCTCGGTGAAGAGGATAAAGACTCACGCGACCCTTCTCCTAGGGGACACATGTACATGTTCCACCTCTGTGTGTCCAGGGATGCTCAGGTGATGCACTAGCTCACTCTCTGGACCGCCCATACGCTCACAAATTTGTGACGCTGCAGCATGGAGCTCTTCAGGAACTCCACTTGATCTCCCTGGCAGCACAAGATGCGGGAGTATTCGCGTGTGGAATAACCGATGAGCAACGGAGCCACCCTAAACACCGGGATAAAGAAGAGTCACCGCGACGCTATCAAACACTGTAGACGCCAGGGAAATGAAACCTGAGCTCACGTACAAATTGATGATATACACCCCCCACTACGGCTTGAACAGCCTCACCCATCACTTTATAGAGTCCTACACTCTTTGCGATACCAGGAGATGCCTCGGCCAGCTCGGAATCACGATTTTCTGTTTGAATGGTCTGGAGAGTTTCCTTGGACACAGTTGGGACCCATAGAAGCATACGGCCAAGGGACCAATGAGGTGCAACATGTTCCCCCAGGAGATACGTGTTTAGTGCGCGTGCAGTTAAACGGTCATAATCGTACTGTGCACGCCCTCGTGCAACTTCGTGGACGAACAATAGATAATATGATTCCAAGACACGACGACCTGTCGATGATGGTAAACATCAAAAAAATAAATGCATTCCTGTGATAGATGCCCACCAATAAATCCTAGGCGACCGTTGTGCCCATGAATGGCAGCCTTGTGACTGCCATGGGTGAGGATTCGCCTGGCCAACTCTGGAGGAAACTCCAAGGACGAAAAGACAGAGTTAAGATGAGCAGCAAAATGCGCGTTGTCATCCAGTGTTCTTGAAGTGGTGTACGATGATGGGTGATTTTCTGGGGTGGAGTGAGCAAGTCGCGTCGAAAAATTGACATGCACGGGTGATGTCCGGGGTGGAGCGAGCGCCGAAGCTTTTGATGAGCTCTGAAAAGACCGAAGCGAGGAATGGAGAGCTCGGGAAAGACGAGACATGGCAAGTGACAAACTTGGTCCTTGACTAGACTGTCCACTACACAATTTGCAAAGCGGGCAACTACGTTATCGTAAGTCACGTGCCCTGTAATAGTCTACCCTGACTTGCTGGCTCCACAAACACTAGACTTGTCTACACCTTAACCAAAAGAACGGATCCGGACTCGCTAACAAGGTTTTGATTATGCGTCCCACCCCAGCACGCCGCTCGTCTGAACCGGCAGCGTGTCTAACATGTGCCAACGTTTGACGCCAGAGAACATCGATCAGACGGCGTGAGTGCCCTCGATCGGATTCTCCATTTTTCTAACTGCTTGGAAGTCTTGCTGGTCAACAGGGAATTATAATGCAGCTGACTTCTGCTCTGCTCTCACATGCGAATTCAAGAGGATATAAATTTATCGCATGACCTTCCGCTACACAGCCCGGATCTCCGAAAGCCTCTGTCTGCCTTCATCGACATGTCCCTCCTAGGTGAGGTTTATTGTCCCGATCTGGAAATTGCTTCGACCCATGCCAACCGACCTCGATCCCATCTAGAATGGAAGCAGTCAACGCCAGCGCGGACAGGCTTGACCCCACGAGGTCATCTGCTCACCAAACCCCTTGTTGCGTAATGTTGCTCCCACCATGGTGTGCCGTTGGGACGGACAACATTGGTCACACTAGCGGAGTGAATGTATAAACTTGGTACGAGCACCCACCGTTGATGTGCCTCACACTTGCGAGACGCGTGAAACTCATGATCTCAGGGTTCATATCTGCACGGCCCCTGGGCACGCAGTTCCGAAACAAGCACGGCTTGCGGGTTTCTCCGTCCTTTTGTGGTGCTACATGGATTTAATACCAGCGTTTCGCATTCGGAGAAGCGGACGTTTCGATGCCCAATATAAAGCCAAGATCCATCCATGTCTTCACTCAGAACCCCGTTCACCTCTTCTTCATATCGACTCAGCTAGCCAACCATTCACAATGAACTTTAACGCTCTGCCCACTGTGTCGTTCACTCCGACCTCAGCCAGCTTCCCCTTTGAATCCAAGCAACTGCCACTCCGGGACAAAGTCAGGGTACAGCTGCAATACCAGTCTGGTGATACGCCCTCGTCATCCAATGGCAGCTTCCCAAGTGGTCCACTTTCGTTGAGTGCACCACACGCGGAAGTCTGGATACAGGGGCAACAGGTCTGACCACCTTTTTCATTCACTCTGTATTAGATATTAACGAACAAGCTCAGGTCCTTATCAGGGATCGTTCTTCGGCGTATGGTACTTACGTGAACGGCATCCGAATACAGCACCAAACGTTGTTGCAAGACGGCGATATTGTGGTCCGTGATCCCACGTCACAAAAGATCATTCGTTGTCCTCACTTCTGCTTGTAGACCCTGGGGCAAAACCTGCCTCGTTCGTCAGCGCCTTCAAACGCTTTGGATTCCCAACTTAAACCCATTGAAGCATCTATCTCCATCGTTGGTGTGTGAAACGGTAGGGCCGGGTCAAAGACACGGTTGTATACATAAGTCACTGTAGATTCTCTTTGTATGTACATCTCCTTAGAGTTAGTCTCTTCGGACCGATTATCGCGTCGCTCTTGTATCTGTTAGTATCCAACGGCATACTGAATGCACACTTTCGTAATCTATGCACACTTTGTCCCGGTGCGGGTACAGGTCACTCCGGGTGGGAATGGCTGTAGAGCCCGAGGTATTCTTGTCCTCTGATGGTATCCAAGGTCAAAATGAACTGCCGGGTATTTCGTTTCAAGTCTCGATGGGTCACGTGTTGTCATCGGTCATCCCTTGAGATAATCTCCGAGCCCAAATCATCTCCGAACACTTATTCTTATTCTTTCCCGCGTCTAGTGACTTTCCTCCAGGAATTCGTGATACCCGCAACTAACACAGTCGTCCGAATGAAACATAGAGTGCAACGACCATCAGATCGGCACTTGGTCTGGGACGGACGTCAAACAGCATCAGGTGGCGCGTTCGAAACGCGCTATGTACGCTAATGCCAGTGGCGCATCGTTACTGAAGGAGGAGGCCTGAGATCACTGCGGCAAGAATCCCGAACCTTTCTCTCTCTTTTGTGTTTCGTACAAAAATAGCCTGGAGTTCTACACACACAGCCCGTGCCTCCCCGAGGGTGTGGGCGCACCTCAAGGTTGGACAGCGCCTTCGAACAACTCCGACAGATACAAACTCAAAGCTGCAGAGTAATACCTCGGATTGCCTCGCGGCGCACTCGCGAAACGCTCGGTACTACCCGCGAACCTGCCCAGGCACCCCATGTTCTGAATTGGCGTTCGAGCTCATCCCACGCGTACCGAAGTTCCGATCAGAACATAAAGCCTCTAAAGGGTTCCTTCGCGTGCTCGTCTACACGCATAGCCTTGCACCAAGACCTTTTGAATCGATGGAGACAATGAAGTGAGAAGAAGGTGCTAAATGAAGTCGTGCACTGGTCGTTGCAAAGCGGGCTTAAGAGGACAATAAACACGGTGAAGGCTAGAATTCTACGTCTGACTCACGCACATACTGATGAGATCAGTAAGCATAGGTGCCACTAAGCCTTTATCCATCGTCGTGACCTGAGGACGTAGAACGCGAAATCTCCGGGTGTTATCTACGCCGGGGATATATTTTGTTCACTGTGATCCTCGGACGAGTCACCCAGGTGGTGAAAACAATCAGGAGAAGGTTTGATAGCATCGACCATTCAACAAGGGTTAAGGAATCTGAACAGCGTCTCCTTCTAGAATGCCGTACCGTATAGCCTTGAACTCGCTTCCGAACGGCTAGAACCGTTGGCAGCAGTGCGGCCAAGAGTACGAACGACCTCAGCGCCCGAATTCAAGCCCCTAGCGCTGTTCAAAAGAAAGCTAGTGGTTAGGAGGAGCAATGTTTAAGGACCTCACGAATTCTCTTCGGTGGGTGCATCTGCCGATTTTTGGAAAATGAAGCGATCGACTCGGAGCTTCGGTAGGACCGATCATTCAATTGAAACCTTCCTGCGCCTGCGGTTCTGCTCACGTAAATGTGTATTCCCCCCTTCCTCGGGGTTTGGTGAGACCAGCACTTGTCTTCCCGGTTCACTTCACCCTCGATTGCTCTCAAACGTGAATTCACAATTAAAACCAGGCTAACATCGTCAAGAACCATATGTAATACGATATATTTGTAACCAACTTCCCAGGCAGGCCCGGGATGCCCAGAAGGGCTGGGAAAAACGAGTACTCCTTGTGCCGCGGTAACGAATACCCCGAGTTGCCGGTTGATTTTTTGAAGGCCCCCCGATGTGCCAATGACAACCGCTTTTTTAAAAATCAAATTCCATCTATTAGGAGTTGGCCCTGTGCTGGACGCTGGGCACCTCGATACCACGTGCTATCTAAATCGAGGACTTGCAGGTAGAGGGAAACACACCATAAGCCGGTTGTTGCTCTAGAGCCTCCAGGATTTCAGAGGGTAACAGAGGTGCGCTCGACTTACTCTGAAAGGTCGGCTACCTGCAAGAGTGCCAACACGCGAAAACCCAAGGAACCGTGTCACTGCGCATATGCCAAAAACCATTTTCCCGGTCAGTGTGGCTTCCTCGGTCTACTGATTGACACGTGTATGGTCAACTCATGGGAACAAAGTATCCAACCTCTTTCTAGTGCTCGTTCACAGCGTCTTGCTATGGTGGTTACCATCAACGCGTTCACACGCGATTTTTCGTAATCCTACTTACCTGATTGTTGCAGCCCACGTCCTCGTCGCAGCAGAGGACAAGTGCTGCACCGACGTTATGCGCGACATGCTTGAAGAAGGAGAAGATGGCATCGACGCGGCTATCAGTGCGCTACTTTGCGTCGGTGCGGTGCCGTCAACACATATTTCCGGGCTCCACGTTCGGCCCGTATTTACGTAACGCATGGGGGGTGCAATATCCGAGGTGTTTGCGGTCGATTTTCGGGAAGCGTGGGCGAGCAAGATGATGCACCCACACGATCCTTCAGGTCCCAAATTGGCGGCTTGACCATTGTAGCAAAGTAAAGAGGAATTCTAACTGGTAGGCTTGTCTGACCTAGCCAAGAGTCGTTTGACCTTGACACCAGCTGCAGCGGCCTAGATGGACATTCGAAGTGGATTTTTCCAGGGGATCCGAGCAAGTAGGTGATGCCACTTTCCCACTGTCTATTTATCGTGAGTACCTGGATCTTGCGCTTAGCAACCATCCCGGCGGGAAAGTCGCTCTTCTTCAGGGGGCAGCTCATTCATCCACAATATTCCCGCACGTTTGATCGTAACGAATGCTCTCCTTACAAGGTTTGGTTCCATCTCCGCTGTCAACGGTAACCCAACGAGATACCAAGGGAAGAGTTTCCATGACTCTCGTTCGCAAAGCTCGTGGGAGTGATGCTTCAACGAGGCGATAGTCCATTGTGTGCGGAGTCCAGTGTGGTTTCGAGCTCAGAGGGACACTTCACATGCTCCTATCTCTATGCCTGTGCCCTTCTCGACTGATTCGATCTCATCGGCCAAGTCAAACGTGCACAGAAGACTCGAGGCGGTGAGATCTCAGCCCATGTGTCCACCATGAGGCCACTCGGGTCCACAGCATGATAGGTCGAGATGGAAGCACATTTCCCGCGGTGGCCAATTCTGATAGGTGGCCTGTGCTAGGGGGAAAACGCCGATCAACGCATTCGCCGATCTCATCGTCATGAACATCGCTAACGTGGGTGTCGTGCCTACCTATCCACTTGTCCTCAGGGGCTGACCTCACCTGCCAGATCGCAGTCGCACAACCCTGAACGTGACGCGTCGAAAGACGTTCATTGTGTCATACGTACTCCGTGGGATTCGGATTACGAATGCGCACCCTGGAACGGGCAGCGTCACAGACAGGTGGCCGTTGGAATTGACCACCACGCTGAAATGGAACGAGGTACTGGTGAATAATCATGCAGAACACGCTGAGAAACCTTTCCCATGCCATGTCGATGGAGAAGAAATCCTCCACGCCTGGGTTTTCGAACGGGTTTGCTTTGTAACCGTCACCCCGTTCTTTAAAACGATCGATCACGGGTGCGGAATAGGTGCGCTGTAAAAACGTCAGTACGTGTGTGCATCTGATAAAAACAGATCATGGGTTCCAGATAACTAGTGCAATTCAATCCCGTCGTATTTGGCATAGGAGTCCATTCGTAACCGATGCAAGATGACCATTGAAATCAATCTCATCGTCGTCCATGCTATTTAGCACATCAGGTCCATCTACACATCATTCTCCCAATCATCAGGTATGTCCTCGGCCGCAGCACCACCCACACCAGCACCGACACCGGCATTGCCGGTAGCACTTAGCGCGCCTGTAGTCCCAGCCAGAACAACCTGAGCTACACTCTCCCGTTCCCGCTGCGCCCGTACCGAGGGTGATGTCCACACGCCTGCCCTCGTCCCACTCGCACCCCCAGCCCCTGACAGAGACGCCTGACTCGAACCAGGCGGTGCCTCGTACGATCGCGCCGTCGTCGTCTCCACCGCTGGCGAAGGCACCCGTCCAGGCGTCGCACTTCCCGGCCGGGACGTCCCCAACGCTGATTTTGCCACCGCACTCCATCCACCGACGCCCGCGCCTGCATCTGCACTCGCGCCGCCTGTTCCCGTACCCCACGCGGAACCTTTGCTGCCACTCCCACTCGCTCCCTTGCCAGTCTCCACCTTCGAACTGATCAACCGTCCGACACTCGCCCCCGTCGATGCCACATGTTGGGATAACAACGGCACAGGCAAGCGTGTGTCAATCCGTCGAATGAGCTGCACACTTCGATGGGGCTCTTGGTCCACCATGACCGTGTCCATCCGGTACACCGACGCCAGCTGTCCACCATCATTGAGAGACAAGACGGAAAAAGACGTAGCGGACGTACGTCATGCACGAATTTGCGTCGCTCGGGCGGCATGTGCGGCAACACCTGCGTCCGTCTGTCCGACGTGATAAAACTGCGCCCCCAAAATAAAAACGATCGTCAGCATGGCCTTGACGGCCTCGGGGAGACTCACTCTGCAAACGCCCTTTCGACGATCGTGACGAACCGGGGTCCCAACACCCTCGCAACCGCGACCAACTCGATCGACCATGTCACCTTCGTCTTCGCCTCTCGCTTCTCCTCACTGATGCCAAGCGCATCGGCAAGCCTTGCGTTCCGTTTCTTGATCTCACATTCACCCGTACATGCGATCGCGAGTTTGGTCCCGGAACAGGGTACGGTCGAGCGCAGGTTGCCGCAGGGGCATGTGTGTGTTACCGGTGCGAGACAGGGTTCGGTTTCGGGACAAGCGGCAGGGGCATGGCAAGTTTGCGTACAAGGGTGACTCTCTGGGAGACTAGAGGAGGGCGTGAGAGGACATAGGAAGCGGGGATCATCGCGACGCACCATGATTTCCGTGGTTTCCCACAAACGGCGGTACACGTTCCGCATGCGTCGGCATGGCAGAGCCGTTCACAATGATGGAACCCGCATGCCAAAAGTCTAGTGGCAAAAGGAGATCAATGCATATTCTGACCGCGGGGTAGCGTGACGCACTTTCCACACAGGCTCCCACAGCTCACTCTCTCTTGTGCGCATCGCACGTTGCCCACTCGCTTCTTCCCGCACGCACATACTTTTTCAGTCAGGAACGGACACGGCGGACACGGTCCGCCACCCATGTTCTCTGCTTCCGCCTGTAGCCCATCATCGGCCGTATCCACGCCGGCAATCACCACACCTTCATGACACGGATGGGGCACATGCGGATGCCCACACGCAGGCTCCGGCCGCGCACATGGATAGACGCACCGCAGACGTGTCCCACACTGAATCGGCGGATCCAGCACCGTCCGACCGCAGAGACACACTAATTCGTCAAACACCCCCCTCGGGCATACCTTGCACGGTCCCTTGTGATCACGCTCCGAACAGCGGTGGTTGCCGCACCCGAGGACGCGACCACACGGGAGATCGCATTCGTGCAGAGCACGCAAGGCAGGGTCGAGTTGCAGTTGCAGTTGGGTGTCAAGGTCGATGGAGAGGGGATCGCGCTGCTTGGAGGGTTTTGTGACAGCGCGTTGGAGGGGTCCGAGGGGGCAGCATATCCGTCCGCATTGATGCCGTCCGCAGAAACGGGTCGCCTGGCAGCGTCTGTCGCAGATGATGCCCTCGCTGGCGGGGGTGTCCCCGTCCGTGGGGTGGTTGGAGAGGACAGTGTTGCCACAGAGTATCTTGTGCTTTGTAGCACCGCAACGGCAGGTACGTTCGACGCGTTCAGTGCAGGGTGGACAGGGGTCCCAGTGACAGGTCGCCCGGCAGAGATGGCCACATGGAAGAGACTTTGAGCAGCGGGAAGTGCATGTGGGGAGGGGTGACGTGCATGACGTGCGGGGCGGGAGGGATGGGGTAGACACGTGCTTGCTGTTGGCTGCGAGTTCGTCAGATGAATGAGCGACGTGGCATCGGCCGCAGGCACAGGAAACGACACGCTCGGGATCGAATGGGCATGGTGGAGGCGATCGAGAGGGTGGATGACAAGGCTTGGAGCAAGAGTGGTGCGAACAGGCAAACGGACTGGACAGGTAGACACATTATTGAATACACTTGTTGGTGGATGGTGAAAGAAACGACCGTACCGTTCGCATGGATGACCACAGCCATAGCTCCCCGTCCATACCTCTTCAGAACCATCCTCCTTGACGACGACACACTGTGTGCTATCCTCGGTGCTGACCTCGCCGCACGCAACGCGCTTCGTCTCTCGGCCACACCAACACCGAATCTCGTCTCGCATCGGACACGGCGGACAGGGACCCTCGTGGCACACCTCCGCGCAGCGATGGTCTGAATGACCACACTGCAGCTGCTTTTGACAAGGACGTGCACACGAGAACGAGAGTGTGGCGGTCATGCCGAGCTGGCACTTCGCGCTGTGTTGCTGCCTGCCGCAGAAACATGCCACCTGGATCGTCACTGCACACGGCGGACATGGGCCTGGGTGACACGGTAGCGGACAGGCGTGCTGACACGTCAAGCGCGGGCGTGAACAGGGTTGTGCACACGAGTGTGGTGTAGCGATGCGCGGCGGCGCTGGGTTACGCATCCGCAGGCAAAAGCACCTGTCGGAAAGACGAATCGATCAACCCGACCAGTCACGGAGAGGGAGAACGTGCTCACATATACGTATGCGGGACTGCCTGTCGTGTTGCCCGACAAGCTGGACAGTGCCATTCTCCAGGACGCGACTCGCCCCTCGTGCGCCATGCCTCCTCGAGCTCCTTGACGCTCTTCTCCGCCCATGCACGTATACACTTGAGATGGAATGTGTTCCAGCAACAGTGAGACCTGTCCCCGTGCTCATCCCCGTCCTTGTCCTCCGAGCGGACGTCTGTACCGGTAGGCGGCGAACACGACCATGCTGGGTGTTCAGGTCGGATCGGGTTGAAGCAGATCGAGCAATCAGGATACGGCGGCGTCCGTAGTGCGCGTGTGAGCGTCGATGTGAGATCGTCGCTGCGTGGCTGCTCCCGCGCCGTCCGTCGTGGCCTGGGTTTCGGTTTCGGTTTCGGTTTCTCAGTGGGCGGGGCCTGCTCCGCACTCGGACGGGTCGTGGACGAGGACGGAGTCTCTGACGCTTTTGTGAGCGTCGCCCCGAACTTGGCCCGACGAGATGGCGGCGCCTCTGTGGGTTGCTCACGTCGGGGTAGTCGCTCGTCGTGTGTAGAATCAGCAGGATCACTCGTCGTCCTGGGATGGGGTTGTCGTCGACCCGCCTGACGATGTCTGGGATGGTGCTTTGGTTGTTCTAGGCTGTCATGGGGGTTCATCACCAAGAAATGTTGAGAGCGCACACGATCCCTTTCGTTTTTATGTCTTTCTGGCTGACTCACACCGGCACCGCATCCATGACTCGACGACATCAACGATTGGAGAATAAAAGCCCCTCGACTACCGAGCGTACATCCAACTCGCCATCGCCCCGCTCTACACCTCGCGATCAGCGCATGTCGACCGACACAATTCAGGACGGACTCTCCGATTCGACAGCCGCGCGCCTGTCCCGCTTCGCCTGAAGCGCACGTTCCATCGCTTCAAATGCACCCAGAACGGCCTCCTTGGACTTTTCCGTCGGCGGAGACGTCGTATTGTGTTGGCCAGTAGTGCGGAGATGGGCGGGCCAGTCGGTCTCGGGTATGTCTCGTGCAGACAGGGCAGCACGGAGCGTCGTCACCGCGTCCTTGTACGTCGCGATTGCCTCCTCGTACAAGTCGTATACGCAAACGGCGCATCCCGACATGCAACACTCTGCACTCGTCAGTGGCGTATACAAAGACGTGGTCCGACGCACCATCGTCTGCGGGTGCCCGGGGCATCTCGGGTACAGCGAACCCAGCGATCGTCGTGACCGTCGTCCGTCGAGGTGTACTGGCGACATCGCCCGTGTCGAGTTGAGATTTGGCACGGGTCGTCCGTTCGAGTGTCCGATAGCGGTCTGTCAGGTTTCGGCCGCGTCGTCGAGCAGATGCGAGTAGGGGAGAGCGCATGTCCGCTGACTAAGCACGCTTGTGTCCCTACGACCACCGCGATGAAGGGCTATCTCGCCTTTCCTCCTCCGTCCCCCGTTCAACTCACCGAACCGACCACCAGCCAGGAGTGCACCGCGTGGACTCACCCTGGCCACGATGCACGACACCCCACACACAGCGACAGCCGACCGTCGAGGACGACGGAGGCGGAAAGATGCCAGAGGCGCGAGCAGGAACGCGCACTCGGCGAGCGCAGCGAGATCGAGTGGGTTCGCGCGGGTGGCGTCCTCCGAGACGCGTTCGGGAGGCGGGACAAGGCGCGCACGGAGCAGATCCGTCAGGAACTTCAGACGCAGGAGGTGGAGAGGGCGAGAACGACGAGGTGGGAGACATACGAGGCCCGTTGGCGCGCCTTGCAGTCATCCACGACCCCCGTCGCGTTCGTCGAGTTTCCGTGGCCACTTGCAGAACGCGTGTCCACGCGTGACCTTGGCCCACTCACGCGTCGCGCCGTGTCCGAGTTCTTGTTTGAGAGCTTGACGGTCAGGTCGAATACGACGACGAAGAAGGAGAGGATCCGGGTATCGTTCCTTCGCTGGCATCCGGACAAGATATCCTTCGTGCTTACTCGGGTGATACCCGACGACTTGGAGCTTGTGCGGGAGGGGGTCCATGTCGTGTTTGGCATTCTCAAGGTGTTGCAGGACGCGGAGCGGACGGGGGACTCACTAGGGAAATAACACTCGCATTCACCGCTGGCGGTAAGGACAATCACAATCTGTAACCACGCTATCCGAATACCCGTATCAAAGCTATCCAAGTTTCGAGTGTAACTGCAGAGTTCCTGGACTGACCGCAGGATTGTGTTCTATGTGCAACCAGACTGCCAGACAACTGTCGCTCCATCGACCAGGCGCACACGACTATCGGTCTAGAGTGACCGTTCCATGCAAGGATTTCAGGAATTTAGACCAGTCATCAGAACGTCTCCAGCAGTAAATTGTCAAGCACGAAAAATGTTTTCTCGGTACCACGCGAGCTCTGCAAATCTGAATCAGTCAGACGACTAAATGAGCTAAAAGGATGACCTCGAATAGAACCCTGGATGTCGTCCAGTGCCCTATGTGAACGTCGTCTCAGCAGTGCCCATAAAAGTATGCCGCAAGAAAGACATGCCTGTGTTTGGTGCTCAACATCGTCCGTGGTGCTTCTGTTCCAGGGTACCACCTACGACACAATTCCTGGAATACGCTGTCAAGCAGTCGCGATGAAATAGTGCGGTGTGTCCAAACCTTGATTGAAGACACGTCTTCCCTCCCGATTAGAACACCATTGGGGGATAGACCGCGTCAGAGAGCAGCACTCACCGACAATCCTTCAGACACGCTATCAGACACGGCGGCTGACGAACGCCCCTCTACGCACCGGTAATGTAGCCAATCGACGACGTCGGGCATTTCCTCCATCAAAAACGACCGATCCGTATGCACCGAATTACCCGCCAACACCGCCGTCCGTTTTTCCGGTACCCACTTTTGGATGTAGTCGAGGACGGCGTGTGAGACGGTGTCTATGCCGTGCGGGGACTCGAGGCACGCCTGTGTCAGACCGGACTAGTGCACCTTAGCGGTCCATTGTCTTTCTTTTCCTGCTCGTCGCTTACCCGTCCGTGTTGATCGATACACCATGGGTCCATGCTCGGGTCAACATGAGATGGCGTGAAAGAGAGTCTGAAAAGGCCGGCGTACGTGTCTAACAGCGACTTGTCCCTCTTGATCACATACTCGACGCCATCGTCCACCGCGTCCAAGTGACCGTTGGTGATGATCACCTACGAGACAGTCGCTCGGTGGGCCAGCAAGAAAGGACGGTCGAACTCACGGCGATTTCGAGAAGTTTGTCTCGTTTCGGGTTCAATCCGGTCATTTCGCAGTCTATCCAGACAAGAGGACCGGCCAGTGGAGGGTGTTGGGCAGACGAGGTCATGATAGTCGATCTAAGACAGGCTTGTACGATTTTTATACCTCGTCGCGGTACTCGGAGGAGGTGCATATGAGGTTACATCATCAATTAGAGTGATCTATAACCATGTCCTCCTCGACAGCCTATCAGACGTTCTCCCTCGCAAACCAAGTCCATCAAGTCTCACCCAAGGACGAGATATACGCCTTTGATGTCGAAACCAACAAACGGATACTCCAACAGGCACTATGGAAGCAAGAGTACGTCTCTTCCACGGCTACAACCTCCTGTCTAAGCACATGGCGATCCATGGACTCATCATAACCGCACAGCCCGAATTACTTCAAGACGTGCAAAATATCCGCCGTTGCACTGATTAAAATGGTGGGCCGCCTTTCATCGCCCTCCGGCCCCGTCACCACGGGCAGACCGGCAACACTTTTCTCGTTCGGTTTCCAGTGGCACCCTGGAGGCTCACGCTATTCGAATACAGGTCATACACGCAAGATCAGGCGTGCCACACGAAATCATGGGTCTCATGCAAGGAAAAGTCGTCGGAAACTCGATCGTGATCATGGATTCCTTTGCGTTGCCCGTCCAAGGCACCGAAACGCGTGTCAACGCCGCAAACGAAGCAAACGAGTACATGGTCACATACATCCAAGAGGGGGAAAAGGTACCCCTCCATGACATGCTTCGATAGATACAAGACTGATGTGTGCGCCCACCCGGATAGGTCAAACGACTAGAGAATCTGATCGGATGGTATCATTCCCATCCAGGCTATGGCTGTTGGCTGTCCGGCATAGACGTCGACACGCAAATGAACAATCAGCAATTCCAGGATCCCTTTGTGGCCGTCGTCGTACGTCCCGCCTTGTCTGTTTGTCCATCTGTCTCACTCCCGTCTCTCGTCCCAGATCGACCCCAACCGCACGATCTCAGCAGGAAAGGTCGACATTGGTGCTTTCCGCACGTACCCCAAGGACTACACCCCTTCGACGTCATCCGCGTCCGAATACCAATCCATCCCTCTCGCCAAGATCGAAGACTTTGGTGCCCACGCCAATCAATATTACCAACTCGAGGTCGACATCTTCAAATCCAGCCTGGACGAGGAGTTGCTTGGGTTGTTGTGGAACAAATACTGGGTCAACACGTTGAGCGGGAGTAATTTGATCTCGGTACGTCCTTTCTTCGTTCATCCGACCCATATGCGAACACTATCTGGGGATGCTATAGAATCGTGCCTATGCGGTATCCCAGATCGCAGACCTGCATGAGAAACTTGTGAGAGCGCAGACGGCAGTCGGTAATACACGCGCCCCTGTACCCGTACTGAAAGGCCAAGACGAAAAAGGGAATAACAAGGTATCCTCGATGTTTCCATCTCCAAAGCATCTCTCACGTGGTCTCTCAGCAAGAAGACAAGAAAAAGGAAGACAACCAGCTCACAAAGACTGTCAAGGATAGGTTCGTATCCCGATCGCACTGCCACTGTCGTGGTCGCTCACCCTCGATCGCGTTCGGTTGACAGTCAGAAAATCGCTGCTGAAGCGCAACACGGTCTCATCTCGCAGATCATCAAGGACGTCATCTTTTCATCGAGACCGGGTCAAGAACCGGACGTGTCGCGCGTGGCAAGGCTGGTAAATGTGACGATGACGATCAGCTGATCGTGCCGCGAAACCTGTCGCTGTTCGTGGTTCTGTACGTGTAGGATGACGATCCGGTTGGCAAACGTGGAGTTTGGAACCACGGTGATTGGGCGCTAGAACGAGATGAATTAAACGCGGCCGAGCTTGAAGAGAAGAGGACCTCCCAACATGAAGTCGTGCAGAGGCGGCAAGCACAAGTTATAATGGGGTGTTCATGTTTTGTATTGCTAGGCATAATGCAAGGCGACACATCAAAGCCGTATTCTATCCATGAATCACCTCGATCCGTGCGTCCTAATCCAGTCAGGGAGCGGAATATTACCTGAACACACCCCTGCCTGACGCACGCTAATGTCATTCGTAACAACTCTCACAACATGAACGAAGCCAGGGTATGCGCACCGTCAGGTAGACACCGAGGCGAGGGGTACGGTTGCATCAAGTACTCCAGCGTGTTGTCCGCTGCACAAAGCGGTTTGCTTTTGAGCTCTCTTCTAGGCGAGCAGACCCTATTGCAACGGCAGATGAGCGTCTGAATATGAACCCGATAGACGACACGCGTATTTTTATTTTTTCCAGTAGAAATCTTGCGTTGCAGTCGTCTGCCAAGGGTCCGCACAGGGAGCATCCGTTCTCGCCGGTAGGGAACGTGAGTGACGATCAGCAGACTGACGCGACCGTGTTCGAACTGGATCGCGCCTGTACGACTCCGCATCCTGGTGATGCTTTTGAATCCACCTCGGTAGTAGCCTCCTGAACATCGGACTGAACAATTTTCCCGTCATATCTCCCGCCCCTACTCACCAGGTAGCTACCATCTGGAAAGATGATGACTGGCTGAATACCTTCGGTGTCAGGCAAGGCCAGTATGAGTGTCAGTATGACCACCGAGGAGAAAGGTGGAGGTGAATGCGGAAGTACATAGCAAGGAATGTCCCACTATTGGCCAGAGCAAGAGAGTAGACGGCGTTGTCGAGAAATGGCGATTGTGGACTGGCCAGGCTTGTAACTACCAGGCGTCGTGCACGGCAAACACGACATCAAAGAAGCGTCTGGTCAATACTCATGCGATCGCGGATTCGGCGCGATATTTAGACATACTATGTCATCCAATCACCTCGATCCACGCGTCCCGTCACCGATACTTGACCACAGCATAGGAGTTCTGGGCGACCACACCACAAGGTCGTTACACAAGGTATAGGGGGTCCGTGCGTTTTTGTGAGATGTGGGATCACTGGCAAGGCGGGCCGTGCGATCATTCTTCGGATCTACGATGGCCTGAACTAGTGGTTTCTTATGTCTGAATAAGGACGAAAGGTAGGGGGATGGTGTAGTGCTGACAGCTTGAGAGACTTACTCTCCACATACTATGCTTTGTGCTGCTAAGCGCAAGTGTCGAAATCAAGGAAAACGTCCACGCAGTTGCGTGTCACCTAGGTTCATGTGTCCCATCACCCGTACCCGACTCATGGCACATCCAGTCGGGAACAGAAAG
This sequence comes from Pulveroboletus frians, assembly GCA_038089395.1. Taxonomy (NCBI): domain Eukaryota; kingdom Fungi; phylum Basidiomycota; class Agaricomycetes; order Boletales; family Boletaceae; genus Pulveroboletus; species Pulveroboletus frians. Next base: position 43,512 of record JBBPKT010000071.1, read on the forward strand.
TCAGCATATACGCCATCACATAAACACCTTCGGTGGAGGGTACGGTTGTGTCGTTTACTTGCCACATCTAATAGAAAATGGGCTCTTGTCACCTAGTCGTACGTCCATTCCGGATCTGCAGGGCCTTGTCTGCTACAAGAAGCGGTTGACTCGGATCGCTGTGGTCAGCTTTCAACGCATGACGGATGCTGCAATGTCCAGTGAGCGCCCGCACAAGAACCTGAGGAATAACGAACGAACGTTCCAGCACGATTGCCCGCTGCGCAAAGCGACTTGCACAACCGCTTTCAATCGTACCCTGGCGAATGCAAACTCGATACGCAACAAGCGTGCATATCCAGAGGTTCGCTACGACGTCATGTCAAGTACGCCACGTCGAATATGCTATCGAAGAAGAACATTCAGTGTCGGAATTGCGCGTCAAAATGGATGATGGCACGAGGCAGTGGTCTGCTCACGCTAGCCTCCGTCCTTGCCATTTGTCTTCTTCCCATTTTTCGGCTGAACGCTACCATGCATCGTTTGCCAGGATGGTCGTGTGTGTTTCACCCCTCCAAGGCATTAGGCAAGAGCCAAGTCTAAGTCGACCGTACCGATCGTTCGGGTTCCCAATGGCTGGTCGAGTCGGAGGAGGCGCAGGCAGAGTCCGACAAGACCAAGTCCAAGACGTCTTCCCTGTCGACTGGTTCCACAAAATAACGGAGTCGCCGCGTTGGAGACATGCGAAGTGGGTACATTACCTTCTGCCCTAGTGTCGCCCGTCCGTGTTGAGATCTCTGAGAGGTAGCACGGTCAAACGGTCAAACTCGAGGAGGCGGGTCAAGGACGACTAAATATTGATCATGACCATCGCTGTTGGCATTCGTAGCGGCCCCTTACTCTCCGTTCTACTCATGAAGGTGGTCGAATAAATTATAAGACGTCTACACCGCAAAACCACCGAATGTCGTCCTCTGAGGTACTAATATCCAAGTAAGAGTAAGTTCGCTTTCAGTTGCATTCCGCACTGCCGCCGATGCCGTCTGCCTCTCCGTGGGTAGGCCAATGGACGAGGCCCGGGACACTTTAGAAGATGACTAGGGAGAAGGGAAATTGCCAAGAGTCCGCCCTCCCGGGCCGCAGACCGTCGTTGGCCAAGCATTGAAGTGACAGTTCCAAACTAGATTCAGTGAACGGCCCACACTGTTAGTCTTTTTGCATATATGGGAACAACATACACAGGAACCCTCTGCAACTTTTCCCACTAAACCTATACCTATTTGATATACAAGAGCCCAACTGGGCATATCGTATGGTGAGGAATGCGATATGCCCCATGTGACGATGCAGTAATCATAATCATAGAAGCCAGCTACCCCGCCGTCACCTTATTGTGTCCGCTGAATGAAACAGTGGCCGCGATCAGAAAACTCGGGGCGTAAACTTCCGATCACTTGCTTCGAGCGCTTGTTCGACGACCTTCATCGCTTGCAACACCCGTTCCTCTTCAAACCGGCGACCTACCACCTGCACTCCCACGGGCAACCCATGCATCTGGTCCGCATCGTAGACGGAGTATGCGCCTTTAGCAAGCGTACTCATTTGCTTGTACCCCTCGCTCTTCTGGAACTCTTTGGGCAGTGCATCTGACGCCCTGTTCACAAAAGTCACCGGGAGTACTCCGGCGACGCTGTCAACCTAAAATGGGTCGCACGCGATCAGGAGGCACACAGGAAAGAAGAGGGGCAGACACCCACGATGGTACAAATCATGGTTAGTGCGGTGGAGACCAGGGTGACCTTTTCTGCTGCCCCTGTCGGAATGGCCGGCAAGGGACCAGCCACCGTAAGGACAAAGTCCAACTCCTCTGCCTCCCAGGTATTGTTCCATCGCTTTTGATACTCGTCCTGGGCGACGACGAGAGCCCGCTCTTCAACCGCTGTCTTGGCACCCATATTCTCAATCAAAGATGCCGAGATTTCATCTCCTGTAATGTAGCGAGTAAACATGGCGATCATCTTTTTGGCGAACCATGGCATCTCCAGGAGGGACTTCGTGTTGCTCATGAGAGTATCCAACTTTTCGTCTTTACGCAGGGGTTTAAACAATCCCTCCCCTTTGAACGAATCAAAATCACATGGAACAAGCAAGTAAGGAGCAACACGCACCCGCATCAGAGAAGAACAACTGTGAGGTGATGTCCATGCCCTCTGCAATGGATGGTGGTGTGCTGGCAATTATATACGGTTCGCGCATTGCATGAGAAAGATCCAAAATACTCACTAATCGAAGACCTCGTGCCCCTGTTTTCTCAGTGCATCCGAAACCCATTCCAGAGCTCGACGGCAGGCCGGAGTCGGCGGTATGAAGCCTGTGCTCTCAACAAGGTTAACGGCCTTAAGAGTAACCAAGGGCTCACACGTACCATCCTCCCAGATGACTCCCCATCGTAACTTCTTGTCTCGGAGGTCAACTTGCCTCCAGGGCACTGGGACGCACTGTCACAACCAGTCCATTGTCAGAAATCCCTTGGCAAGCACTATCGCTCTCACCGTGTAATCATAATTCCATGGCTCCATGGTGATGACCCGTTTCCAGAACTCCTCCAGATCGTCTAGCCGCCTTGCCATTGGCGAACAAG